>VXBC01010805.1:224924-255384 GCA_013399945.1 Ploceus nigricollis
AAAGTTAAAAAAAAAAAAAAGAAAACAAAACAAAAACAAAACACAAAAAAACCCAAAAAAACCCAAACAAAAAAAACAAACCAAACAAAAAAACCCAAACAAACAAACAAACAAAAAAACCCCACTTCTTTTTCATGCAAAGGGAAACAGGCTGAAAAAATCCAGACTGAAAAATAGGCTGAAATAAAGACCAGAAGGTCAAATGGCCACGCAAGAGGTTAAGCTGGCAGGTCCTACATCTCCAGGGGACGTGGCATTTTTGCTTGCTGAGCCTGGAGCTCACGGGGCTGGTCCCCAGCTCGTGGCAGCTCTGCCCAGCCCAGCACAGGTGCCAGCTGTCCTCCTTGCCCTCTGTCCCAGTGCTGAGGTGGCTGTGCTCCAGCAGCTGCATGGCATGACCAAACCCTGCCTCCAGCTGCAGAGCCACCACCCTCCCACACGTCACGGCCACCTCTCCCTGCCCCCAGGTGGCTCCGGGCTCCCGGGAATGCAGTGGGGTGCTGTGGACCCCCAGCATGCAAGAATCCACCTGCCAGACCCTTTGGAGAGCTCATCCCCGGGGGAGAGGCGTCCCAAAAGCTGGCACGGCAAAGCAAGAGCTGGTTAAGGCAGCCTGCAGGGCTGTGGGAGCACCACCCCCTGGCCCTGCTTGTCCCTCTTTCAGGGGCCTCCCATGAGGAATGCAGTTATCACAGCCAGGATTTAGGAGCAGGAGGGGGCTGCAGCCCCCACCACCCCCCAGCAGCCCTGCATGCTCCGCATGGTGCAATATCTGCACTGCAGGGCTGGGCACAGCAGCACCCTTGCTGCTACAGACGATTTTTTGACCTGCCCAGCAGCAGAGAACCTTGCAACAGGCATTCAAACCCTGAATTCTCAAGTGAATGACACCTCCAGGATGGGGCTGGAGCTTCTTGGGTCTCTCCTTTGGAGTGTTGGCTGCAGCCCCGTGGGAGAGTGGATTTCATCTGGCTGTCTGTGAAGTGGGGACAGAAAGCCACCGAGCTGGAAACACGACAGCTTGTCAGGAAATAAGCACAGGATTTTTTTCCGGAGATGGAAGTTTGATGAGATCAGCTCACGAATTCATGTGAAGGCACAGAGCAACTTCTGCATTTTTTAGAGTCCTGGAAGATTAGAAGCTGCCATAAACTTTAATGAGATGCTTCTGCAAAACCATTAGTAGAAGCTGTTGAAAAGCAAATTATAGCCATTTATGGGGACCCAAGAAACTCCAGCAGCTATTCACTCAACGAGAGCTGGCAAAGCAGCTTTCCTTTCAAATTTCATAGTCCCTTTTGTCAAGAACTTCCTCCATTCTCTTGTCAGGCTTTAATTAAATTTGTGCAGAATGGACTCATTTCTCCTCCCAAGCCACTGCTCCGTGGACCAGCCTGGAGCTGGATCCAGCCAGGTGTATCAGCCACTGCACTCCAGGTGCCACAATTCCCGGAGAAAACCATGGTCCTGAGCAAAGCCAGGCCTCACCTGATGGATCTGAAATGATGATGTAAGCAGTGGCCTCCAGGAAGCTCAAATGATGGGCAACTGTATCTTTTAAAGCTCAACTGGAGGGGACACCTGATCTGAGCAGAAGAGAGGTGGATGTGGCTTTTGAACGTATCAAATGGCTTTTAGTGCCTTTAATGAAACCTGGGGAGAGGGTGAATTTCTCAGCTGCTCAACTCTCCTTTTGAAAAAAGACACAACACATCTCAGCCTTTCCCAGATAAGAGAGCAGCTCCAGCATGTCACCCTTCACCTTCAAGAGCTGTCTGCAGGGCTGAGTCATTAATGCAGCTAATTAGAGACTTCAAGCTGATTATGAGAATTGCAGTAAGTGGAGTTACAAAATCCCTGGGCCTGATACTCCTTAATACAAAAGCCACTTTACACTGACCCAGCCTTAAAATACCCTGGGAGGATGTAAAATGCTCTTAAAGCAAATGGGGTCTCCATGGGCGTTTGGAGGGACTGGCACACATCACAGACCACCAGCAGACCAGGTTGATGGGGCTCTCAATCTGCCCCATGTGCTCCCAGGTGAAATGAAAGCATCTTTCTGGTCAAAGAGAGTCAGGTCTTTCACAACAAATAAAAACAAAACAAAATGTATTCAGGCAGCTACCTGAGGAGCTGACTGATATTGATTCAATAAAAGCAGAATAAAAATGTTGCTGAGTCCATTTGCAGGTGCCTCCAGGGGTGTCTTAACCTTAACAAGCCAGTAAAATTCCCCTCAGCGCTGACTCTGACAAACTTCCATCACTGAACTCCCTAAACTTCAGACGTATTTTGAACTGGATACAAACCTGAAAAGAAGAGCTCAACTTCTCTTTATTAGCAGCACTGAGAAAGGAAAGGATCTTCCTACATTGCTTTCAAATAACTCAAAGCAATAGATTGCCCACAGAACAACGTTTGAAGCTAAAGTGCCAGGGATGCACCTGTGGCCTGGAAGTGACCATTTGGGTACAAGGTGCCAGTGCTTGGCCTTTTAAGAGGGAAGAGCCCTCTTAAAACAGAGAGGATCCTACCAACCCCAGCAGCCCAAGAGCTGCCCCTTCCTCACGCCTCAGGATGTCCCAGGAGCTGCCAGTGGTGTGTCCCAGGGCAGAGGACTGCACACACGTGGCCACGATCTCTGCAGAGAAAGGAAGTTGCAAGGGAAGCCTTATCTCTGGGCCAAGCACAGCTCCAAAAATATGACAGCAGTCATGAGACCCGCGGCCCCAGCCACCTGATGTAAGGTCACAGCTCTGGTGACATTTGGATCACAGCACCATCTATCACAGCTTTGAGTCAGCAAAGAAGTGCAGCCAACGTTTTACATTTCCCTGCCAGTAAAATACTGCAGGAAAAGTGTTTTGCTGGCAAGGGTGCACCACCCCAGCCCAGGCTCCCTGAGCCTGTGGGGCAGCGAGGGAGGGAGCTGGGGTCCCTGAACACGTGGGAATGACACCTCTGCTCACCCCAGGCACCTCGAGGTCCTGGGTACCAGCACTGGGGTGGCACAGGAGCTTAGACAGAGGAGCCAAAGCACTGCATTCCCTCCCACTCACTTCCCAGGGGAGGTCAGCCCCGTGCAGAGGCAGTGCTGCTGCTCAGGAGTAACCTGTGATAGGTAAAGGAACGTGAAAATCCAGCTGAACCAGTATGCCCAGCTGGCAGTCTCAGGGACCTCAGCCCTGGTGGAGTGGCTGGGGGAAGCTGGGACTCCTGTATCTCCTTCACACCAGGTGTCCTGCCCTTTCCAGCACCAGCGCTTCCTTCGGGCAGAGGGAAAACTATGTGGTCACCTTTGCTCAATGGCAGATCAGAGATCTTAGGAGGGACTTTCCTCCTGCAGTGGGAGGTTTTGCTGGGGAACAGGTATGAGCTGTGGGGTAACACAGTGCCAGCCCACACCCACTGGGTTAGTGGAGGGATGGGATCAGCCTCATTCCTTCCATAGGCAGAGGGAGAGCTCCATAGAGCTTTATTGCTGCCAGGGGTCTCAAAGGGAAAATTATGGTTAAGTGGGATGAAGAGCTGAGAAGCAACCTGTTTCTGCATGGGGGGAAGAGATGCTTGTACATAAATAAACACATTTAGGTACTTGTATGAGCATTTTCCAATTTAAATAAAAATACATGTTTACGTGGCTTGACAATCTCAAACTAAAACAAATAAAAAGATGCAAAGGTTTCTTCATGTTCAGAAACCTTCCTGTTACCCTCACCTGCCCAAATATTTGATCCAGAAGGAATGCTGTTCTGGGAGAGAGAGGCAGAGTAGGCCAAAGGACAGGCACAGTTGGACCTTGGAACATTTTTGGATCATCTCCTGATCACAGCCAATACAAAAGAAGCACATTTACAGACCTTCCTGCAATCACTCTGGTGACCTGTGGTTTCCTATTTTCTCACATTCCTCACTTTTCTTCCTAGGACTTCTATCTGCAGATATTTCCCACTCCAAACCTAATTTTTCCCTAGCCACTGTCTTCTGCCAGGATGTTTTTCCCTCGCTTTCCTTCTATTTCCCTCAGGTAGCTTCATCTTTTTCAGCTGCAATGCCTCTTATCTCTGTTTCCTCTGGACCAGCTAGAAGGACAAGAGTCCTGAATCCCTTCCTTGTCCCAGATGCAAGAGGATCATTCTGGACCATCAGCAGCTCAGGGAGCACTTCCAGGTGTGCTGTACCTTTGCAGGAAGGCTGTCCCTAGCAAGCTGGAGCTCAGCTCAGCTGTCTGCCTCTCTGCTTTATGACGAGCACTGTGTCTGAATTCAAATCCATGTTACTCCCATATATTAAGTGCTCAGAGCCTGATTTGGGGCTTCTTCTAAAATAAGGACCTGGCTTCTTCTTTCTGATCCAGCTCCTCTGAAGCCTCCTCAGGAGGGCTTAGATGGAGACCCCAACCAAACCCAACCCAGAGGCATCCAGCCATGTGCGAGTTAGCAAGCAGAGAGCACAAGAAGAGAATTTAAATTCAATCAGGGCTGTATCTTCCACTGCTGCGAATCCTGCAGTTCTGCTGTGACTACGTCAGCAGCACGGGGTGTGGATCACTCATCACTTCAGCACAGCCCTTCAGAGCATCCCAGCCCACAGCTTGGCTGGTGACCTTCCTCCAAGGCAGCTGGGATGTGGCTGGGGGCTAAGGATTGGATGTGTTTACAGCCTGCTCCTTGCCACTTGGCCTCCAGTACCAAAAAAACCATCTCAAATGCATGTTCCCAGCCCGGACAGGATGATTGTGGAGCTGTGTCTAACAAAAGCATGAAGAAAAGGAGCTGCAGAAATATTCTACGGCTTCACCTTTCCCAAGGCGAGGAGATGCAAGCTGCCAGCTCCCCTTGACAAGAAGATGTCTTTGCAGGAGCAAAAGACATTTTGGGTCTTTGCTGGACCCAAAATCCCAAGAGGAAAAGTCCAAAAGCTCTACCCTGGACCCACAGGCTGTTTTCCAAAACATTCTCAGCACATCTTCTAGCTCTGTGGTGGGAAAAGGGGTGTCTGAGTAGAGAGGGTGTTTTGCATAGACAAGAGATCCCTGGTGCCTTTGGTGCAGGCACCTAAAGAGAAAGGCAGACTGGAACTGCCACAGAGTTCTTTCAACGTGCTTTGGAAATTGTCATCTGCAAGTGCCAAGGTGGAGCAGAAGCAAAGTGAGAATAGAGGCATTTTTCTCTCTGGCTCAACTGAGCCTCTGCCTTTGGTGCCACAAGTGCACCAGCACCCAGCTGAGCTGCCATGGAGGAGCCAGCATGGGGGAAAACCAAGCCAATCTCTTCCCCAACAAACCCTGTGCATAGCAGGGTTGCCCCTGTGAATGCAGGAACCTAATAGTAAACCAGCATGGGAAAAATACCCGTGGTTGCCAGGCAAATTAATGCTCCAGCATAAACAGCAAATATAAATTAGGCTCATAACAGCCTTTGTGGGGGCATTGGATGCCTCAGAGCTAAACACTAGACAAGGCAGCAATGCTTGTTGTTAGAAAAACGGGGCTGGGAAGGAGGGGTGCTGGCATGGGAGGAGTTTGGCAGCGCATGACTCCCATCAAATCCTCCCCACACGTGTTTTGGGTGGAGCTGTAGCTAGCTGGGCTTCTCTGTACCTTTTTCCAAGCATGTAACAAGGTAATGGCTTGTAATTCCTCGTGCACAGCTTTCCACCCTCCCAGGTCCATCCAGCAGTCCCATTCTGCTCTCCTGGAGCAGGCTCTGGCTGTGTCCCCCGCGGTGCTTTGCAGCCGGGCTGGTCCCATGAGGAGATGGTTAAAAAGCACCAGAAATAGCGGGGGCTGCTGAAAAGGCAGCTCTGTGCCGGGAAGGCTGCAGACGGACCTCGGGAAGGGAGGGAAAGCTGAGTTACAATCCTGGCATTGATGGCCCCTCCTGCTGAGTGCCCCTTTCATCGCTGGCTGCTGCGAGGGGAGGCAGGGAAGGGTTCCTGAGCCATTCCTCATCCCAGTCCCACCGGCTCCCGTGGCTCTGGTCTCCTTGTGCCCCTTTCAGGTGGGGAGGAGAAGACAATTCTGCTTTTTTCTCCCCCTCAAAAACACACACTTGTTGGACTCAGCAGCATGCCAGGGCTTCAGTGGAATATTTTCAGTGGCTGTGGGTTGTCCCGTGGTTAAATAACAAACACAGCAGTAAAACACCAGTACATTTTCCTAGTGCAGGAGACAGAGCATCTATTGTCATCAGTCCTTAAGAAGTGTTATTCTTATTTGTGGTCCCTGACCTCCTTTTTTATCCAATTGTCTGTTCCCCAAATGCTTTATTGGGAGCAGATGCCAAATATGTGTCATTAGTTCTTACCATATATTGTTCTTTTGATATTCTGCAGTTGCTGTCAATGAAAAGAGAAGTGGAAATTAGATAGCCAGTGCTATTCAGTTAAAGAGATTTAATTTCCTAATCCTCTGAAGAAGGCTATAAGCAGGCAACTGTACTCATATGAGCAGCACTTGGACTGAACCTGTAAAAGCTGATCCTTCGTAATTAATTCTGTGCCTAAGTGTTAACTGGCAAAATGCAAGGAAAAAAATTGAACACCAAGAGGAATTTAAGTTTTAAAATGCTGCGATGATTAAAACTCTACATTGTCTCTCTGAATTGTACACTCATAGAATATCCTGTGTTGGAAGGAACCCACAAGGATCACAGAGTCCAAAGCTTCCTTCCAATAATTCTAACAGGAATTTTTCCTGTTAAATACATTTTTTTCTTAAGACTGACTTGTAAATTCACACTTTAATGAGACCCACTCAGAGATTCACCATTTTCATGGGAAACAATGGGGCTAAGCAAGTCTGGACTTTAAAGTACCCACAGAAAACTGCAAGGGACACTGACCAAAATCTGTTCCACAGGGGCTCACATCCAGCTGGGATTAAAGAACTGCTGTGTGCTGCTACCAAGGGGCAGCAATTCCTTACCAAGTAAATAAATCCATCTGCAGTGTCCTGGGTCCCAGTTCAACGACAGCACACGTGTCTGACTACGCAGAGACAGAACTTGGCCTTTCACCACCACCACATGGAAAACGACTTTAGTGTGATAAATGTGTTGATCCCAAACCCAGACAGAGGGTGACTTGTGCTTCATTTTCCCAGTATAACTCAGCAAACTTCTATCCACGAGGCTCCACATGACTTTTTTCATTAAGCTGTACAGCATGTACCAAGCCCCCTGTCTTTAAGGTGACATTTCAAACCCCCGTGGAGGAGGGACAGTTGTCGGGGCTGTGATTAAAATAGATCCTTGTTTGTTGGCCTGACTTTTCCCCGGCTCCCGGGAGATGTGGCAGTAAGCCCTGCCACCTCTCCCAAAATGAGAGATGACCCAGATGGAGGCACATATAACACACTGCTGGAGGCTCTCTTCCAGCCTGCCCTTGTTTGCACTCACTGTTGGGGCTGGCAATCCCCTGCAGACACCTTTCCACCTTTTCATTCCACAGGCTGCAGGCAGGAGTCTCTCACGGGTTGGCACAGCCCTTCCACCCTGCAGGGGCAAACCTAAAGACCTGGTACCACCCAAGGCCAAGTGCAGTGGTTTTGTGGGAGCGCCAAGAACAATAATCTGAGCTCCTAGGGGTGCATTTTTTTTGTGCTTATGCACTTCAATGTCTTTTGGGGGACTGCAAGGATTTGTAAGCAACCTCAGGGGATGACGTGCCACAGCGTGTCCATTGCTTGGCACAGCCCTGGTGGTGAACTCAGCTATAAATAGAGCTGAGCCTCTGAGGCTGAGCTCACTTAAGCAGCTCTAATGCAACACCTGCTAATCACTGGCCCCGGGGTGAGTCAGGCATGTGGAGCTGCCCTGCCAGAGTGGGTTCCCAGAGCTAAGGCTGGAAGACAAACCATTTTCCAACGTCACTTTTCCAAATGGAGCAAATGGGATGAGGTGGAGCAGCTGTGGCATTTGTCGTGTTGGGCACTGAGACCTTGGAGATGCTCACATGCTGGCAGGGGCAAGGCAGAGAGGACAGGAGTTTTGCAAGGGAAAATGAGACAAAGTTATTTAGTGACTCTTACCATCTTCTTGAAAAAGCTCTGTAAGAAACTTCAGCTATTTGCTGAATTAGAGATGGAAAAACAACATAAATTCCCTAAAAGCAACAATCCAGGGTGTGCCCCACGCTGTAGAGTGGGTTGTAAATTTAGAAGACAGACTTCATTGCCACTCTTCTCCATAGATGCTTTTTCACCAAATCTCACTCTGACTTGGGTAAGCTCCTGACAGGGATGTGACATTTACCATTGTCCAGACCTCGTCATCCTGAAGTTGTCCAAGTGTCTCAAATCTCCTCTTCTTTGTCTTGTCCCTGTTGGGTCAACAGCTTCCTTGGAGAGAATCTATAAAAATACCATCTCCTTCCTAATGTTATGTCTTCCACCTGTCATCCATTCCTTCTCTAAGTCCTCAGAAGTCAGGACCAGTATTTCTGGCTGACGTGGCAGCAGACAAGACCCGTGACAGCGTCGCGCGTCTCTTCTGAAGGTGAGAGCTGACGAGGGCTGGGCAAATGCCAGAGCTGGGAACCAAGGCTGGCTTGGCCCCAGCTGACCCACCTCTCCCAGATGGCCATGGATGACCTCGTCTGCCCATCCTCTGGCAGCCCTGCAGAGGGGAAGACCAGGTGAAATAAACACAACTCAGCTTAAATATTGCTTTAGGAATTCATTAGGTGGTTAGGAAGAGTGGATTTTTTTGCTTTTTGTAACCAGGGAAATCCCTGGTTTTTCTTCAAATCCAGCTCATTATCAAGAGGGACAACTGCAGAGGAAGCAGAACTCGCTTTTATTAATGTTTTTTTCTAGGAACAACAACTCCCAGGTCGACTGATTTTCTCTTATCAAAGGGACTTTGAGAAGTTTAAGGTTTCACCCTCAGTGCCACCGGGGCAGTGTGTATTCACTGTGAACAGAGGACATGCTCCCCAGCTCTGGCTTGTGCCAGAGGGCTGGAAAACTCCTGGTGATTAAATATTAACAGTTATTGCAGTGCCTCCACTTTGTTCTAGATCTCACACAAGCCCTTTCTCCCAGAAATGTGGTGGTTATGGTGAGCTGAGCAATGTGGGAGCTCAGTTATTACATACAGCACTGATCATGGATAAAGCCTTCAGCAGAGCTGAATCCATCCTGCCATTCTGGGAAGGGTGAATAGCTACATAAATAACATAACAACATCTAATCTACCCTTCCAGCTCTGATTCAACCTTGGGATTCATTTGTAAGCTCTTTTTAATTGCAGTTCTCTTCTGTCTGCTCTACGACTGCTTGGGAAAAGTTGTTTGAATGAAACTCTCCAGGCAGAGAGACCCAAACCATTCCTTTCTCCCAAGCTGGCATGATTTCCCCTAAAACTCTTACAAAGTGCTTCATTGGAGCATCACTTCCAGTTTTATATATAGCAAATAAAATCTGGATTCACCTGTGAAATGGTCACTTCTTAAATGATACAAATTTGGAATCAAGTCATAAAAAACAGGAGGAAGCCACATAAAAAGAAGGGCTGGTAGATCCTGGATGCAAACATAGTTAAGGACTTTCTGTCTTATGATCTTCTTCCCATTCCTCTGCTTGGATGAAAATTGAAGACTGTTTCAAGTGCTCCAATGTAGCAGCAATTATACAGCTATAAGGAGAGAGGATGTTAAAATAGCTATTGAGGGAGAGCAGACCAGGATTGTGGAAATTCTCCTCACAACCCCATCATATGTTCCATGACATGACAAGAGAGAGGTGGGAGTGGTGTGGATTAATAATTTGCTTTTCCTTCTCCCCCTCATGTAAATGTGATAAACCTCTGAAAACCTGTTCCTGTGTATAAAATCTAACACAAATGTGTTCACCCCAGGGAGTCTGGAAGGGAAACAGCCGTTTGGCCAAGCAGTTTGTCTTTATAATATTGATTCTGTCAAAGTGGCACAAATGGAAGAGAAGCCTCTAAGTCTGAGTACCAAAGTGCAGCCTCCATTTGATGGAATGAGCACACGTTTTCTGGAACTGTGGTACCCTGGGAGCTGCCTCCTTCCCAGCCTTCCGGCAGCTCAGCTCATGGGCTCGGATGAGCCTGACTGAAGGATGGTGGCCTGAAAGACGTCTCAGCCTTTTGCTTCTGTGTACCCAGTGTGCCACAGCAGGACATGACTCAGGAGAAAAGGTGAGGCACGTCCTGATGTTCCTTAGGCACTCAAGAGCATGATCTGCCTTAGAAAAGCAAGGGTACAATATCACATGGGAACAGCATGGATGGCTTGATGCTAATTTCTCCAGCTCGGACTCTTGCCTCTTCTTGCGTTGTCTTTTTGCTGCAGATGGGGGTTTGGCTGGATTTCCAAGCAAGCCACAGCCCCAAGGTTGCTACAGGACACACCAGGCATTCTCCTCTTGGAGAAGGAGCCAGCTGGCATCAGCTTGCCTCCAGCGCCTCTGCACACCGGGGTGGAACTGGCCATAAGGTACGGGTGGCTGGCTGCTGAAACTGAGCTCAAAAAGAAGAAATTCCTGTCCTCTGCCTCTCCAGACTCTCACCTTGAGCTGTGCTGGACCCCTGCCAGGTCCAGAGGAGGATCCTGCTACAGAAAGGGCTGGGTGGGATTAAGGACAAGAGCCTTCTCCAGCACAGAGGTCCCTGCAGATCCCATGTGCTCCTTACAAAGCACAGAGCTTTGTAAAACAGCTGGCTTAGTGGGGAGGAGAGGAGCATCCTCTTTCATGGAATTTTGGGAAAATTTCATAAGCCCTGCCCCAGCTCTGTACCCAGGGACATTTCCAGCTGCAGGCTCTCCTGCTGTCACTGCCTTGGTCATGTTTTTTAAGCTGCATGATTTCCTCCTCAGCCTTCCCAGCAGCTTCCCTTGCTGGCTTTTCCCAGACTTCTCCCTGGGAGTGTTGATTGGAGTCGTCTGAGCCAACACTTTTCCCTCTGTCTCTGCTCTCCTGCTGTGACTCCAGTGAGGCAAGGCACCACAGCCCACCCCAGCCACGCCATCTGCCACCTGCACTCTGCCTCTCTCCTGGCTGATCTCGTTTGCCTTGCCAACGCCAAAGCAAACGCAGCAGAGGCACCGTGGACACGGACACGGACACTTCCCCTGCCACGTGCTCCCACAGCTGTGTCCTGGTGGCCTTTGCTGGGGCTTGGTGGCTGCCAGCCTCCCTCAGAGACATGCTGGGTGTGACACTGCTGCTGCTTGCTCGTCTCACAGCTGCCTGAGCAGTGGGCTGGCTCCTGAGAGGGACATCATCCTGCTGACATCTCCACACTCTGACCTCTTCTCTGTCCTACTTCCACCTCCCACCAGCACCTTCTGTCCTGTCTCATCATCTGCTTTCTCCTTACCACAGGGCTAATTCATCCTCCTCCTCCATTCTCCTAAATTCTCTCTATTTCTGCCCATATTCTCCTTCTCCCAGATTCAGTAGCTTCTGGGATTATGCCTCAGACCAGCCTGGCACTCTTTCCACTCCTCTCATTTCCACTTAATCAGCTCCTCCTAAGTTGAAGTGATGTCCTCATCCTCCTGGCCAGGTTGTCTTTCTGTGTTCCACACTGTTAATCGCTATTTCTGACTAGCTTCCTTCACTTTGCTTTCAAAAGGTTTGTTAACTTGTGCTAGAGCCAAGAACATACCCTCTGTAGAGGCAAAACCAAGGGGATTCATAAGCTCACACACACAAGATCATTCTCAACACATTCTGAAATGAGAGAACAGACCTTTTATCTGGAGTAAATGGAAGATGATGGATGCAAAAAGAAACGGGAGGGTGCTACAGTGGAAAATGAGGGTGTCATTACAGATAAGTTGTTTGGAGAGTACAGTGTTACCTACTGGAAAGGCAAAAAGTATATTAAGACAAAGCTCATGAACTAACCAGGGGAAGATAAAAACTTGTCATGCTGAAGAATACCAGGTGCTATCAATAGCATATAATGGACTGAAAAATACATGTGAAAAGCAGCATTGATTTTATGTCTGGCCCCGCTTTTATCAAGGTCCATAACCAAACCCAGTCACAATCAATAGCAGAAGTGGCTGGGAAACCACAGGGCAGCTTTGATCCGGTTGCATCTCTGTGGCTTTGATTTTCAGGTTGAAGTCACTCAAACTGCATTTCTTGACCTTTTTCAGTCTGACATTCTTAAAAAAAATATATCGAGGAGTCCCTTTGTGCCATGACACCCCAATGTTTGCCTTGCCAGTGAAATAAAAAAAAAAAAGGCAAGATAAACATTGAATAATCTTTTACTATTTTTTTTTACTACTCTTTCTTGTTCCGTTGTTTGCCTGAGGATATATGTGATTTGGGTTTTTGTACTCGCTTCCCTGAGCTTCCCCTCCTGCTTCCCAGCAGTGCTGCAGAGGAGCCCCACGTAGGAGCTACGTGAATTAGGTGACAGATTGTTTGCTCAGGTATCACTCCCTCTGCCAAGAGACATTTTACACCCAGCTAGGTGTGGGCTTCATCCCCTGCTCTGTGAGCACAGCAGGAACCAGGTGACTCATGACATGAAGGAAGTGTTTGCAGTAAGAGCCAGGAACGTGGCAGCCCTTCTCTGACGGATGAAGAGTTTGGGGATTTCATGACTGGTGCTTTTCATAGTAAGGAAAACTTTGCAGGCAGTACTTCTGACAAGCTTTTCCCCCTGTATAATTCAAGCCTGATTATCTGTGTTGATGAATGTGTCGACAAAGCACATCACTGGGGTGCTTCAAGAGGGACAAGTGTCAACTCCCAGAGGTTTCACAGTGTCACTTGTAGCCTGACATTTGGAAGAGGAGCTGCAGCTACCCCTCGGCTGTGGGATATCTGCCCACAGCTGATATGGGACAGCAGTAAACTCGCATGCCCCCTTCAGCTCCCTGTATTCCCTGTCAGCAATTTCCATGCCAGGAGCCAAGATAAGCCCAATTATCCTGTGGCCAAGGTCATTGCACAGGTTACAAGAACAGGCTGAAGGACCATGGACTTTGAGCAGAGGTTACTCTGAGCCCTATCTCAATGCAGGCTGCTTGTAGGTTTGGAGAGACCCCCCAACAGGTATTTTTTTGTCTGTTTGATGGACTTTCCTTCTATTGACTTCTCTAGTGTGGAAGGGAAAACAACCAGTGCTGAAGAGCCCCATCATCAGCCAAACCCTGTGTTATATTTTAGCATAAAAGCCTCGTTCAATCAACAGCAGGAAGGGTGGGAGGCCCAATAGCCAAGTGCAAATGTAGAAACTCTGAGACTCCTTCTTTTCCCCACCGCTCACCAAAAAGAAATGAAACCTCTGGGGTTTTATTTTATTTTCTGTGCACCAAAATGAAGCATGTCATTTCTGCACTTGGGTGAAAGGCAAAAAAAAGGAAAAGCTGGTTTCACATCAAGGTGGTGCTTTTGGTTTTGTCTACCAAACAGCTCAGAACTTCACAAAGGGCTCTTGCTTCTGCTGTCCTCTCTGCCTGAGGGGATTTGAGCTGCTCAGAAAAAGGCACAAATTCTGCATATTTTGGGACAAAAAAGGAGCTCTTCCTAATCTTACCTTGTAGAAATAACTATGCAGCAGCAAGAACTGGTACCCTCAAGACCCATTTGCTGTCATCTCAAAAAGGAGTTAGTTAGCCTTAATTAGCCCTAATTAGCCCTTTTGCTCTCTGGATGAAAAGACCAGGAGCTAGGATGGACACTTTCTGTGCCAATATAGTCACTTTTGGGGAAGTTACTGTTTGGCCAAGAAGCATCATTTCTCTAGATCACTTCTGTAGATCTCTGTCTGGCAGGCACACTGAGAACAGCAGAGCAGCGAGACCAGAGAAGGACAAGGAAAATGGAACATCTGCTTTCCTCTATTGCACCCTGCATCTAGAGGTCCTAGAGAGAGACTGGGAGAGACTGGATCTTTTTCTCCCTAAATGGAAGGGGAGCACTGTTTCTAGCAAAAGCCAAAAATAGACATTAAATATAAAAATAAGGGGAAAAAAAAGGAAAAATAAAGAGTGAGAACTTCACGTCCAGCATTGCAGAGTTGTGTCTTCTCCCGTGGCTCCCCTCTGTCCTCCCAAGGCCGTGCAGCTGCCCTGTGGGGACACCTCGTGGCTCAAGTGGCACCTTTGGTTTTCCTTAAGGGATCACCTCTTCATGGCATCATGACCCGTGCAAAGTATTTTAGCTGTCAGTGTGACAGCCAGGAGGAGAGATATGAAGACAGATTTGGAGGTAGGAAGTGCAGGGGACAAGTCTAGAGCAACTCTTCTAAGGATTTCTTCAGCATCCAGTGAGATTATAAGTGGCTGAGTTTGAACCCCTCACCCTTTCAGATGCCCTTGACCAGCAGTGCTTGGCTGCTGCCTTCTCCTGCTGGCCGGTGCAGGTGATCCATGAACAGCAGCCCAGCCCCACAGAGGGCAGGGAATGGAGGCACTGGGGAGGGGCTGCCACGAGTTCACTCATGGGGATGTGGTTTGGCACGGCTGAGATCAAACACTTCACCAGATTTCACTGTTACCAGCCTGGACACTAACAAGAAACTTAATTTACCCCATGTCTAGTTTCACAGTGATGCAGCCAGACAGGAGTAGAGCATACAAGGAGTTTGTATCAATTATTTCTCTGTTTGTGCAACATGCAGAGAAATGCTTGGCACCTGCCAAGAAAAGCCAACCTCATCTCCTGTGGTTTTGCAGAGAGAAATGGGAATGCCTGGTAACCACGTCTGACTCCTCCCTCCTCCAGGTATTTCCATTCAGTGGTACCAACAAGCCCTCAACACACAGAGGTGGCCCCTGGCTCATCTCCTTCACCTCTCCTCAGGAAGGCAGAGCTCCTGGTTCTCAGAAGAGGCAGATGTTTATCGTGCTCTGCTCTGCACCAGCAGCAGACCACACCAAAGAGAAGTTACCAAACAGCGTTTGGTTTTCTCATGATGGTGTTTCGAAACGAGGAGGATTTATGCTTTTCTCTTGAAAGCCCACAAAAGTAGCACAGGCATCTTCACCTGGATTTAACTTCTCCAGTTAATGGGTCAGGATTACTTGTCTTGTGGTCTGCTTGCTGATGAGGAGATGCCTGCATTTCCTGCTCCACTTTGCTCTCAGGCCAGTGTCACCTGGTGCACGGCCACCCCACCTTGTCCAAAGCACCTGCAAAGGAAAGTGACCCCGCCCCAAACAGCATCCTCCAGCCAGGGCTTTCAACTTCTTTTGCAAATACCTGCTACAAGAAGCTGAGGGGCAAAGACAGGTCATCTGGCTGCTGTGGGTTCCTGCAGAGCCAACAGCAGAACTTGTTTTCTGAATCTATAACTTGATCTCAAGTGCTGTTTTTACTGGGGAATGGAAGAGAGGGGCATCTTTCAAGCAAGGGTAGTGCCAAGTGCATCCAAGGGTTATTCTCCTTGTCCTGGAGAAAGCACCTTTCATGTAGACATCTCAATGGCATGGAGACAGGTGTCCACACTGGTGAGAATGTGGGTGTTTTGTCAAAACCTTCTCTCTCCTGTCCAAGAGGAAGGGCCCCCAGCCCCTTGCAGAATGGGATTTGTTTGCTGCCTCATGGACAGGTATTTATTCTCCAGGCTTACAGGTTGAGGAGAAAAAAGTTTTCCCAGTCTGACTCCCTCTCTGCTAGCTCCATCTGGAGGCTTCAAGAAAACTTGCACTGTAAGACTACTTTTATTTGTATTTATTTATTTCATAATTTATTTAGGATTTGAGGTGGTCTTGGCATTGATGAGTATGGTTAGCAGACTTGAAAAAAGAAAGCATCTGTGCAATTAAGTTTTTAGTTATAAATTAATTAAAGATTCTGTAAAATCAAAACAATGGGCTAATTTCTGGCTAAGCTGAAAACTGCATCTCTATCTGTTCACTTCTCTATTTACCTGCAGTTACAGAGTTTTATTTTAAGCAGCTGACTGCTCAGCCTCTGTTCTAATTCAGCAGCATTTATCATGCTGCTATGCAAAGCTGCCACTTAAAGAGCTGTTGGAATGTTTTTTTTTTAAATAAAATGTATTACTTAAAATATCTGCTGTTTAAGCTGCAAATAGTTACATTTATGTAACTTCCTCTTTTTTTACTACTGAGGTATAGCTATCCTTTAGGATTTGTTACTTGGAATTCAAAATTTGTCTATAGATGTAAAAAAGACTGCAAACTACAGGAAATGGGGGTTGGGAGGTTGTGGGGAGGGGAGGAATAAAAAAAGGAAATAATTCTAATAAGCTCACTCAGGACATCTTTCCTCTGGTTTGTAAATCCAGTGCTCTGAAAGCACTTGCCAGAGAAGTTCTCCTACCTTCCCTTGAGGAAAGTGAGATTCAAACCTACTGATTGGATATGATGTGATGCTTTATAACTCTGCCCAGGGGTGAAGCTCTGTGGTGAGCACCAGTATAACGTTGATTTAGATTCATTTGTTAGATCTGGGGTTTTCAGCTTCACCTGAGTTACTGTAAGAAATAGCAGGAACAGCTGTACTGGGAGAAGAATGATGATGTGAGACAAACTTGGAATCAGTTTTTTGTTCATTTGGGGAAAAGCTTTATTTCTTCTCCCTCTCAAAAGAATTCTTGCTGGGAATGGAAAGCTGTCAAGAAAGCACAAGGATATCAGATTAGCAACCTGCCTCGTGCAGTTTCAGGAGCACAAAGGGAGGATTTGGGATGCAGGGATTTGGTGTTCCACGACAAGGCATGCCAGCCAGGCTGAACAATTTCCAGCCTTCCCTGGGAGCCTTTCTGCTGACACACAGACTCAGTCAGGAGCCCTGATGTTCTCAGCTGCTCCATCTAGAAACCTTCCAGAAGTGGATCTGATAATTCCAGCCCAAATTTCCCCTAGGATTTGTTTCTCAAAGAATGCTTGGATGTACTCACTCAGGAGCTGCTGCTTGAAGTCCTCACTTTTGTTGTCTTGGAGAAGTAATCAGCGAGGAAAGAATGGATGCAAAATCCTTTCCTGCACAGAAAGTCTTTATGTCCTGGAAATGCCTCATCAGTAACTGGAGAGTAACCTCCAACACAAAGAATATCCACCACGTGGTAGCTTGTAAGTAGCAGGATAGCAAAGCATTTGGACAATGAGCATGTGAGAGATTTCCTGTTCAGCTGGCTCATGGAAGTGTGGAGGGAACGCAAACAGCGCTTAAAACTCAGCAGGAGGAGGTAAATGTCAGTGCAACTGGTAACTCGAGTTCAGTGTATCAGGAGAGAGAGATACTCTATCAAGTGCAGAGCTTAACTATGGAAGTGTTCTGATACATTGTTAGAAGAATTACTTTACAAGAAATGAGTTGCTTCCTGCAGAAGGCTGCCTCAAAATAAACATCAAAAAGCCCTGAAGAGCCAGATCTTCCAGACATTCTTTCTTAAAGCTAGTTCCCTACATGGTGATGCTACAGTAGGTATGGCACAAAGCACACCAGCAGCATTTATCATCCCTTATTTATATTTATAAGGCATAAATGTGCACTTTTTCCTTTCCTTAGCCTTTTTATACCAAGTAACAGTGTGCACTGGAGCCATCTCCTGTAACATTCACTGCAAAAACACCTTAATTTAAAATAAATTGTTGCATGGTTATTACTGCAATGAATTCCTTTGATCCCTGAGCTCATGTTGAAATGAGATTTTACTGACTTTGCATGGAACTGCCAGAAGGCAGCCAACACATTGGCAGCTTTTCTTCCCTCTCTAATTCCTGCAGAAGTGCCCAAACTGTCATGACAAGACAGGAGCATGAAATTTGCTCCTGAAAACTCAACTCTAAGGGGCTCAGAGGAATGAGAAAAATAGTGAAAAAATACAACTGTGTATACTTCCTGTCTATTTTTAAGACTGCAGAAATGCATAAATGCTTGCAACAGCTGCTTCATAAGCATTCATGGTGTTCACTCACTGTGCCCTGTGCTGCAGCACATTCCCATTTTCTGAAATGCTTCTCTCCCCTTTCACCTCTACATATAATAAGTCTCTGCTGCATCATTGTCAGTGTACTTAATAGGTACAGTAATATTCTGACAGCAGACTTATTTTTATGGATAAGCTTACTGATGTTTGCTGATTTATTTTATATTCTGGCTGGTAAATCCTCAAAGAAACCATTCAATTTGCTTGTAATTCAGTTTAACCTTTCCTTTTCTCATCAAAGAAGTTATGTTTTTCAAATCCTCATTAAATGAAAACAAACCAAAAAGAAAAATGAGATGACTTCAGATATGATAGACCAAGATTTACTTTAGTACAAGGCAGAAATTGCTATTAGAACAGGACAGACACCAACTCAGGCAAAGGGAAATGTTAATAATTACGAAAGCTAGTAATGCTTAAAGCTTAAACTAGTTTCCCTCAGTTTCCTAAAATAGGCTTTCAAGGTTTTTTTATCTTGTACTATCAAACTGTGTTAGTTACACAACTAAAACATGCAAATAAAGTGCAACAGACTACTCTTAGCCAGTATCTGATTGAACAACTTTTAATATTTCTACTGACAAACATTGTAAGCATAACCAGAGTGAAATGTATTTACTTTAAGTCTGTCCAGTGATGGACTTGGGTCACTGAACTACCAGTTCAAGGAGAATTATTGGCATTCTAATTTCATTTTCAGTTGAGACAGAGGCTGCTGAAGTGATCACAGGCTAGGATGTGTTCCAGTAGTGCCCAGTTCTAATCAAAACTCAGATTGTGCGTTAGCAGCCAAGGCCGAGGCAAACAATTATCCTGTACCATACACAGAAAGCAACTAGTATTGAATGGACAAAAACTTTGGTCAGCAAACTAGTTTTACTTCTTTAATAATATTTTGCTAATAACTCAAGAGGCACGACAGTACCAGTAAGCATATGAACTTTAAAATGCACAATGGCCACAGACAGCTGACTTGGATACAGTATTGGTGTTTGGTAGCAGACCTACAGACGGCTTTTCGATTCTTCCACTCTTAAATGATTTTGTATTTCCTCCTGACCTAGTCATGCACTGGACAGGAATTCCACAGCAGTCTCCTTCTCTTCAGTTAACTCCTTAGCAGTAAGATCCATCTTCTCACGAGAAAAATCATTAATAGGAAGACCCTCAACAAACTTCCAGGTCTTGTCCTGATTGAAAACAAACAAATAAAAAGCCCTCCATGTAAGAACAGGCTTCATTCAGTCTGCATGAAAGAAACTTTATGGCATAAGAACACAGCTTATGGCCCTAAGAACCACATCAGGCAGAAGTTAATTTTATTTCAGATAAAGAATGCAACCAGCACCAGCTAGTCATGTCAGATTGTACTTGTCTACCAGCACTTAGCTGACAATCAAGTTAACTTGGTTAATAAGAGTCCTCTCTGTGCAAGAGAGACTGCTAAACCCCCACATCCCAGCAACTGCAGTCCCACACTGCTGTTAACAAGCTCACATGACAGTTTAATAGGTCTTGCAGAAGATATATGGATTTAAATACAGCCTAGTTACCTTGATCACAACAGGGAATGAATATAGCAGGTCTTCAGGAACACCGTAAGAATTGCCATCAGAAATGACTCCCATCGAAACAAACTCCCCCTGAAACCAGAAAAGTCAGAGATAAATACACTTTTCACTGCTAGAAGCAGGCAAAATTTTCATGATTTTCGATATCCTTTATCTCCTATGACACAAGTTACTCCAGAAAAAGACAGATTCTTTCCCCTGAACACACAGACACTGGAGGTCAGCGAGGTGGGCACGGAATGAAAGCATTAGGCAAACAAGCACTTTAATAGCCACATCTTACCGCTGGAGTGCCAAACCAGATGTCCCTCACATGATCACAGATAGCTTTGGCAGCTGACATGGCACTGGACAGCTTCCTGGCCTTGATAACAGCTGCTCCACGTTGCTGAACAGTCTGCAATTAAGAAAAAAACCCAGCCATAACTAAATTGTAAAGCAGGAAAACCATGCTGTTAGTAAATACCATCAAGAAAGACTGTTGTATGTAATTAATGAATTTAATCAGTGAAGATACAGTTCTTTCACTAAACAAACACGGCACACAATTCAGAAACACAACCTAAAAGAGTTTTGCCAACACAAATGCAACAATGTTTCAGAGGCTCATTCCTCAACTCTACAGCTAGCTGACTACTCTCCTACCAACCAGATGTCTCAAGCTTTTCCCACCAGGAGACTTTGTGCACATCAACAGTAGCAGATGTCTCCAGCAACACACTATCAATTAAGGTCTTCTGCTGAATATCAATGAGAAACACCTGCTGGTCTCAATCCTAGAATACTTAATGCATAGAATTAATTTAATTCCTGAAGATAGATGAACCTACCTCACCATACTCAAGTTAATAGTTTTTAAATTTAACAGTTTTGGTAAAGTTTATTCATCTAGGGCTTTAGTAACCCATTTCCCTTCATATTCCACTTAGGTAGCCTGTGCTCTTGATCAATTAATACCATTATTTTGTTTTACTAACTTAGATTATTATTTATTACTACCCTACCTTAAGACAACTTGCAGGCATTTCCTAGATTTTTCAGATTCCTTTTCAGAAATGGTGCTGCTGATGCCACATATTTAGAACTGGAAAGTGTGTGTGTGTGTGTCTGTGCACATGCATGAACAGGGAAAGAGTTGCTGGCCTTTTCTGGTGGGTGGGGAGCAGCAAATGCATCATCCCACTTCATCTACAAAACTGCCCCAAAAAGTCACCATAATGAAATGGCAATGGTGTTCCTGTGTCACACAAGTTTCACATGAGCTGTGATCAAAACTCTTTGCTGAATCATTTTAGCATGCCAGCTGGATTTTTCTAACAGAAGTTACAAAGACTTTCCAGCCTTGAATTTTCCAAGGGCAAATAACTGATAGCAACAAGGTATCTGAAGATGGCTTATTCTAACGAGAGAAAAGAGCTGCTTCACTACATCAGTTACATTGTTTACAATTTCAGATGAGTTCTGGAGAAAGCACAAGCACAAAATGACTATCAAAAAAAAAAAAAAAAAGTATCTTACCAGGATAAAGTCTCCCTTCAGCCAGCTGTCATCTTTTATAGCTTCATAGACTCCAACTTCCTTTCCTTTCACATTTACCTTCGCATGGTTAACATCAGGATACTGAGTGGAGGAGTGGTTGCCCCAGATGATGACATTCTTCACATCATTAGCAGTCACACCAAGTTTCAGAGCAATCTAATTGGAAATTAAAGATGTCCATTGCATTGACTTCAGCTTCTCAATTCACAGGCTTCTTTGAAAGCATTGCTCTGTTTGTAATTAGCAGAGATAACACAATAGGCCCTTTTTTACCTGAGATTTGGCTCTGTTGTGATCCAAACGAGTTAAGCAGCTGAAGTTTTCCTTTGGTATGGATGGGGCTGACTTTGATGCAATCAGGCAGTTGGTATTCGCTGGATTCCCAACAACCACAACCTAAAAATGAAAAAAGGAAAGATGAAGTAGGTATTTCTGCAAAACATCTCCCTTCAGTGAAATACACTGCTTGGCCTTCAAAGAAGCTAGCTAAAAGTTAAGGTTTCTAATCTCTTGGTTGTCTTCAACAAGATTGCTTTTCAAGTGTGTCATTCGTAGTCACCCAATCTTCTATAACTGCACTTAAAAATATTTTTATTTACTTTAAAAGTATTTTATTTACTTTAACTTGACATTCAATGTGAAAGGGAACAAGACTTCCAGGGAGATCTCACACTGACCTACAGCCTGGCTTCAAACCTCATGCTACCAGATACAGGGAGACAGACACAAGCACACTTTTAACCAACCACTTTTAAATGCTTTCTGGACTGGCTGCTACTGCTTTATATAATTGCTTTATAATTAAGAAAGCCAGAACAGTTACTTATCTTGATGTTCATAGACAGTTAGAAATAAAACACTGCCTCAACTTAGATCAATTTACTACTATGCAAAACTGATTTTTATTCATCCTTCACTTGTGCCTTGAATGACTTATGTCAAACTCCATATACTCTAAATCACACAAGCTGATCTGCAAACCTCCCTTTGTATTTCCCCTCTTGAAAGTGAGTTCAGTAAATTTTCCACTACTCCACAATAGTCATATTGATAGTTTTTATTCCAGCTGGATAAAGAAGCAAACACATCTTTAGAAGCTGTAGGAAGTTCATCAGCAGACATTAAAAAGTCAGTTACAAAGCACAGTTGGAGTCTGGGGCTGAGATTAAGAGCAGTGGGAGAGCAGCCACATGATCCCATTAACTGTGCTGAAGGAATCTGAGAGAGAACAATTAAAATCTTCTAATGCTCCAAGTAAGATGCAAACAACCTAAATAAAGCTGATTTTTGTGCAACTGTAATTCCATATTGATAATGAAGTTAAGGGTCATTATGTTAAAGGACACAGATGGATATGAAGTAGGCAGCTGCATTTAGTTAATTCAGTTCTTCCAGAGAAGAGTGATAATATACAAAAGAGTGCTTATTTTTTTAAAATACAGTTTTATGGGGCTGCTTTTCAAATTGGTGGTAACTAGCTCAGAGTATGTGTGGAATACAGCAATACAATGTAAGACTCACCTTATTCACCAAAAAAATTAATGACTAAATCATCCACCTATTTAATATTCTGCTTCTTATCTACCCTTGACTGTGGTCATAAGGGCGTAAGGAAAGGAATGCCCACACTGAACAGGCTCCTGCCTGAGCAATATTCTTCTACAATGTATCCAGATCTCTACATAGCAGAGAATTAATGTCTTAAATTCAGTTCCCATACCCACCTTGACAGTCTTTTTGGCATACTTGTCCAAGGCTGCACCCTGAGACTTGAAAATTTTCACATTTGCTTTGAGTAAATCCTTCCTCTCCATGCCCTCTCTCCTTGGCATGGAGCCAACCAGAATTGCTATGTCAAGGTCTTTGAATGCAACTTCCTCTTTGTCTGTTGGAATGACCTCTAAAAAAAAGAGGGAAAGGGGGAAAATAATTCAGCAAGATAAATACTTATGGCATAGTGCTAACAGGAATATTCTTTTGTGCATAAATAGTGTATGATCTAATCTGACAATAACACTACCTTCCCCTCCCAAAAATACAAGTAGTCATTTGGCCCTACCTCCACAGATTAAATACATTCCAGTAAATGGGTTTTATATACAAATATTTATCTAAAGTGGAAAACACAGGAGAAATCTACGTAAAAAGATATGTTTCATTTGCCTCTAAAAATGTGTATATAAGTACATATGCTTTTTTCCACTTTTACAATAAAATTTGAGTGACAAGGACCAACACAAGTGAAGTTTTGCTGCCCCTTTACCAATTCAAAGCAGAGAAGGTTTGATTTGTACAAGAGCTAGTACCTACATGCTTTTTTTGTCACATGTTATAGTAATTACACTAACTCCTACTTACTCCCTTTCTTCTGCTTGTTTCAACTACCAGAACTCAGCTTGTTTACATGGCTTGAGGAGTGATTTTTTATCTTGTATCTTTACACAGAAGATATTTTTAAGACTAAATTAGGGTTATTTTTAAATTTAGCAATAAATGTTATATACATAATATAGCAATGATATATTATATATGTTTCAAGGCTGGGCTAGAATGCAATGCACATATGCACAAGTATCTGACAATTTCTTGTCCAGGCTTAAAGCCCAGGATTAGGTGATATAAACCCAGGTATCTCCATTGCCAATTCTGTCCACAAAACCTATTTGATGTCATTCTTCCTAGCTTACAGGCTAAGTTAAATTGATTATATTCTACAAAATACAAAACCAAGGAAGGATCATCTAAGATTTTCTTCTAACTTCCTGACAGCTACAGGGACTCATAAATGCAAGAGTTGTACTGCAGCATCTTGTAGGTATAAGAAAAAATTGTTTTGGCCACCTCTGAGCAGCGGCAGAGCACAGTCCTGCAGCTCCATCACCACACCTTCCAGTACCGTCATCATAGGAGTGATGTCCAGCAGCACAAGAATAAGAGGCTGGAAAGGAAGAAAAGGTTTAGTGCAAGCTGGGCACCATGTGTTTTGAAAATGAATTTGTCTTGTACTTGGCTGTTACCTCGTGCAAGATTTAAAAGCCATTTGCAGAAAACAACTTCAGCACAGCCAACAACTGACAGCTTGCATAACAGAGCAGAACTCCCATTTTCCCCACTCAGAGAAGAAATTACTTGCATATTGGTAAACCATTCTGAGTGTCTATGAGGAAACCAGTCTCAGGCACTGCATTTCTGACACTCATTCATTCCTGTGCCAGCAGGACCAGGGAGCTCATCCTTCCCCTGTACTTGGCACTGGTGAGGTCACACCTCAAGTGCTGTGTCCAGTTCTGGCCCCTCAGTTTGGGAAGGACGTTGAGACGCTTGAGCGTGTCCAGAAAAGGGCAATGAGGCTGGAGAGGGGCTGGGAACACAAACCCTGTGAGGAACCACTGAGGGAGCTGGGGGTGTTCAGCCTGGAGAAAAGGAGACTCAGGGGTGACCTTATCACTGTCTACAACCCCCTGAAAGGTGGCTGTAGTCAGGTGGGGTTGGTCTCTTTCACCAGGTAGCACTGACAGAACCAAAGGACACAGCTGTGTCAAGGGAAATACAGGTTGGATGTTGGGAAAAAGCTTTTCATGGAAAGGGTGATAAAGTTCTGGAATGGCTGCCCAGGGAGGTGGTGGAGTCACCATCCCTGGATGTGTTTAAAAAGAGCCTGGATGTGGCACTGGCTGCCAGGGTTTAGTTGAGGTGTTGGGGCTGGGTTGGACTCGATGATCTTGAAGGTCCCTTCCAACCTGGCCATTCTGTGAATTCAGTGTGAGAGTTACCTGGTCTTTGCCGAAGACATCGCCCTTGGCAATGCTGTAGAGGAGGGAGTAAGCAATCTGCCCAGCTGCTCCAGTCACCAGCACTCTGACAGGTTCACCCTGCAAGGAAGTGACACAGCCTTACCCACAGCTCCACACTCAGCCTCACACCTGCTAAAAAATAAGTTACTGCAGCAGTAACGCCATGATTCTTTAACCTGGATGAAAGTGTGTGCCTCGAGGTGGATCAGCCCCAGCTCCTGGGATCACACCTCTGGTTCTGCTAGAACCACCAGCAATTTCCCTGTTGGTTTTACAGAAACACACCACAATTGCAAAAAAGATCCTTAAGAATTGCTCCTGGAAAACTTGCAACATGTGAGGAATAACGATGTATTTGAAAAATATTGCATTCCCTTTAACACTGCCTTGTTAACATAAGACAATACAACATACACCCCACCCATTCATACGTGAAATTTACTACAGAAGTTTCACTAGCTGTGACACTTGACTGGTTTTCAGATTCTTTCAATTTCAAGGGCTGTTCCCATTAAGCATTTTGAATGCTTACTTGCAAGCAAAGACTTACTGAATGCCAGAAACCAAAGAATCTAGTGGACTTAAAACTACTGCCTCACTAAACTGTTAGGCAGCAAATTTAACTAATCCACAGACAAAAGCTACATTATGAACAAATACACAAACTACTACCCATAATACAACTGTCTTTTGTCAAACTCACCCAAAACTCCAAAAGACTGGGAGAAGACTGCCAAATGCTACTATATTGCAAATAAGAGGGGAATAAGGGCTTGCCCTGTAGCAAAATGACACTTTGTTAAGCAGAACCAGGACTGGGAGAAATCCAGAGGTTATTTAATACTGAAAATTAAAGGCTGCAAGAGTTTGGGTTGCTCAGCCTGGAGAAGAGAAGGTACCAGATTGGCTTTTCAATACTCAAAGGGGGCTTACAAAAAAGATTAGGACAAACTTTTTGTAGGGCCTGTTATGAAATGACAAGGGGCAATAGTTTTAAAATTAAAAGAGGACAGACCAAGAGAAGAAATAAATACTTTACAATAAAGATGGTGAAACACTGGCACAGATTGTTCAGATAAGTGGTGGTTGCCCCACCCCTGGAAACATTCAAGGTCAAATTGGACAGGTCTCTGAAAAACCTGGTCTTGTAGAAGATGTCCCTGCCAAATGCAGGGAGGTGGACCAATGACCTTTAAAAGTTTGTTCAAACCCAAAGCATTCTATGATTCTATCCAAATGGGCCACGTGGCAAAGGACATTAATAACCCAGTATTTTGTAAACCTCTTATTTGTATTTCCCTTTTTCTTTAGAGGCAACAGGGCTGGGGCAGATTGTGCTAGGACAGGAACAAGCAGACTGACCAGCCTGCTGGAATGCCAAGCCCACTTCTTCAGAAAATTAAAAGACGATCATTTGAGATACAGACCAGGCATAACTGAATGTGAAAGAAGTGATTTAATTGCATTCTGGGCTACATTAGGAAAAGTGTAAGCTGCAGAGCAAAGACACGCCTTGCACTCTGTGCTGGTGATATTGCAGATGGAATACCGAGTCCAGTTCTGGAAACCTGAGTTCTCTGTGGTTCTGTGGTCTGTAAGATGAGGCTGAGGGTGCTGGACATAGTCTGGAAAGGCAGAGGATAAGGGGGATCTAACAGCAGACCACCACACCTTCACAGAGTGTTAGAAAAATAACACAGCCCCAAATACCTCTCAGCAGTGGCAGAACGGGGTGCAACAGCTACAAATTAAAACTCTTGATGATGTGGTGCTGCTGCAGCAGAACAGGGTACCTAGAGGGTCTCTATAGCCTTCACCCCTGGCAGTTTTCAAGGCCCACACCAAAACACCTACGAAATGATCTATCAGTGGCAAAAGTCTGCCTGTCAGGCTGGATTGGACAACTTCCAGACATGGAGTAAGAAAGAGGGCAGACTCCATGACCTCTACAGATCCTTTCCAACCAGTATTCCTGTCACTGATATTTATAGGAAAACCATGTGGGGCTTCCAGTGTATTCTCTCTGCAGAAGTGACCAGCCAAGCACACCTGCATCACACTAGTGTTAGATAATTAAAAAAATTAGGCTACCTATCCCATTTTATCACATACTAGATAAAATCAGAGCATAAATGATGAAGGTAAACTATTGAACTCGCAGATGTAGACCCGGCCTTCATTATGGGAATGATCCTTTAAATACCTCGTTACCCAATTGCCCGTTACACGGTGTTAAAGTGCATTATTCTCTTTTGAACTCATCCTACTATGAGTTGAAATTGAAACTCCACTATGAGGGGAAGGAAAGCAGACAATCAAATTCTTGCTGGTTTAAATCTCAAAACTAGTTCTGGTACTCTATTCTTGAGCAGGAAAAAATGTACCATAACACCTGAATCATCATTCAGGGCAGCAGAGATTTGGATGTGGGCAGCACAGATTTAGATGTGTATCAAAATTTCAAGCCAACTTTTCAGCATGTTTCTAAGAAGAATCTACATTTTATTTATATAAATGGAAAAATGAACACTCTTTTAAGGCAGCTAACTACACTAGTTAGTAAAATAAGTACTGAAAAGTTGCAGTGCTGCAAAACCTTAGCCTGGCAAAATCCCCATCATATAAAAAGTGATCCTGTGCTAAGCTATTCCAGAACTCACACAGGCAGCAGCAAAATATGTTTTCTTTATATTTATAAGGTATCTGAAATCAGTTGTGAATTGATTTCTGAATTTCCAGTGAATAGAAGAAAGGTTTTAAGACTCTTTCTTCTAAAGTAGTGTCACAAAAGGGGGAAAGGAAAAGAGATTTTTTTTCCATTCTGTGAACTTTATAAGGCAGTCTGATTAAAACATAAAAAATGCCAACTTATCCACTAGCACTATGGTGAGTATTCAGCATAACAACAGGAGAGGGAAGGAGTAGAAGATAAAAAGGTAAGCAATAGGACTATTTATTATTTTTTTACTGAGACAAACTTAGTATCTAGTCTCTAAAAAAACCTTCAGTCATGACTCAGGTCCACCTTTTCAACATATTTATGTTTGGTTACTACCATCCTTCCTGTTGTCCCCCATTTGGGGCTGGAGGAGGAAAACACACAAGCTAAAATAAGGTGAGGAGTGCTTCCTACTTGTTTTTCTTTTCCAAACCTTCAGTACATTGGATTCAGTGCATTCCCCAGACTCTTTTACCCCTGCACCAACTGTGAGAATTTAGCATCAAAGAAACTTCCATGCTCTCTCTTAAATCCAGAAGCTGGATTAACAAACCAAAACCATCGTGCTGCTTACAAAATGTGGATAACTCTCACCAAAAAAACCTTACATCTCATATTAAAATTGGTCTCACTGAGTGTCTGAGGCTACTTTTAGAGAGATGAGAAGCTCCCCAGCAGAAGTTGTAGGTTCCAGACATTCATCTCCAGACACTTTAACCCGTGACTTGGCTCTGGCAGGACTTTCATGCTGTGGTAACTGCAGGGGTGACCTTTACTCACTCTCAGGTATACAGGAACTAGAGGATAAATTAAGCAACAACCAGCTGAACTATTTTGTTCCAAAGCCTTCCCCACTCCACATTCAGCTGATGTATAGTTAAAAAGCTTTAGGAAAATAAAAGAGTAGCAAAAGTAATGATAAAAAGGATGAGGGGGGAAAAAAAACCCAGCAACTGACCATTGCATCACCAGGTACCCTTCTCCATCTAATCCAGCAAATGTAGGATCTCTCCCCGTCCTAAACTACCACAGATAAAAGCAAAACCTCCAATACCAAGTGAGGAAGTTGAGGTCTTAACACCCTCCCCACACACTTTGTTTAAGAACTCAGTGCCTCAGTTATTTCTGTGATTACAGCTGATATCAGCAGACATAAAACATCAGTGCCATACCTGCAAACAGCACTGCACTGCAAAACTGATTCAGGAGGTCACAAAGGTAAGTAAAAGATAACTCACAACCTATCAAATGTTGTGACAGGAACATCCTGACTACACAAGTGATAGACTTTGCCTTGCTAATTGCAGTTATGAGAGATCTCTATAAAGATTATTCCTGATAAGTTCGTCTATAAAATACCACCAGCTTAACATTATTCCTGAATATTGAACATTATTCCAGCCAACTCAGCTATCCCACCTTGCTTTACAATAATTACTTAATCATTAAAATAAATTTTTATCTCTTCCAAAGTCTAGAGTCTGCCTAAGGAACCTTCCCTTTGCTCTCCCTTCTTTAAAACAGAGATGTGGGGACAATAAACACGTTTGGAAATGTAGCAGAAAGTCTCAGCAAGGCAGCTGTGCATTTGAAGAACACCACCAGGGCTGCATTTCAGAGACCAAAGCAGTTCCAAAGGCATTCCTTCCTTAAGGAACGACCTTGACACAGGTTTTCCATTTCATTGAGCTAGTGGTGGTTGCACTGATAGATGATTTTATTTCAGAAATTTAAAGCCTCTGCCCAACACCACATGCATAATCTGAACAGCAAAGGCAAGATAAAAACAGTGACATTCTGAAAAGTCTGGACATCAAAGTTCTTGTGAGACCAGCTCATCCATGTCAGCTCATCCATGTCTCAATGCTTTGAGAATTCAAATACAAACGAGAGCTTGCTGCTATGCTGTCACTCCTGCAAATCCCCATTTTAAATAGAAAGTGTGGAAAAGAAGGATAAAGTTTACAGATTTTGGTATTTTTTAGGGTACAGCTGAAATAAGCCCCGTTTCAGAGCATGCAAGCATCCTTTCTACAGCAAAACACTGAAAGGGAAGGTTTGAGTAACAGGCTACTGAGTCTAGAAAAACACAGAGATGTTTTCATGCCTAGAAAGGAAAGCAAGGTCTCTGTGCAGGTTTATATATCTATGTACACATGCTGCAGAAAAGCAAAGCACTGCAGTTCACCTCTGTAACCTCAGGGCAGAACTAGAAGGACTCCTTGACAATCTAGAGAGTCTGAACAAACAGCTGGATTTCCGACAGCAAGCAGGAACCAATAAAGACGTTTCACAAGCACTTTCCCTTGAGCTAACACAGAACCGCACCAAAGCCTTTCACGCCTCACCAACGAAGGCGCTGACAGCCCCCGTCTCCCGAAGGCAGCGGGACAAGGCGCGATCAGCCCTTCGGAGCGCCAGCCCCAGGCCAGGGAGGTTCGCTGCCTTCCCACGGGGGCACATCCCGCCCTCGCCCGCACGGCCCCGGGCACAGCGAGAGGCAGAGCCGCCGCCAGGCCGACACCGAGCCCCCGTCCCCGCCTGGAAGGTCACCCCGGCGCGGGGGGCTGCGGAGAGCCCCGGGCGCCGCCAGGCCCGGCTCCTCTGGGTGCCACGACCACCGCCAGGTCACCCCCGCCTCTCACTCCGCGGGCCCTCCCGGGAGCAGCGCGGCCGGGCGGGGAGGGCCACTTCCATTTCGGGGTCACCTCCGCCTGCCGGAGTTCCCTTCCCCGAGCCGCAGGAACCCGAGGGACGCGGTACCGCCGCGGGCCCGGTACCGACCATGTCTGCGGGAGCTGCGGGTCCGCTTGCTGCTCGAGGTCACCTCTGCGGCGCGACTGCGGCCGTGGCAGCGCTGCGCCGAGGTGCCGTGGGGGGGCGGGGCGAGCGGCCGCGCGCGGCCGCCTGGGGGCTGTAGTCGTAGTCGCCGGCGGC
>VXBC01010805.1:255393-287561 GCA_013399945.1 Ploceus nigricollis
CTCTGCGGCCGAAGACACCTACAACTCCCATCGTGCCTCGGGGGTGTCGCGCCGCGCCCCCGCACGCCATTGGTGGTTGCCTCTCCCCACCTCGCCCCATTCATTGAAGAGCCGCGCGGCGGCGGGGAGATTGGGACGTTAGGGGGCGACGTGCGGNCCCGGAGCCGCGAGCCCGGCGCGGGCAGAGCGTTCCCCTCGCGTTTCCCGCGCGTTTCCCTCCCGCCCGGCCTCCTCCGGGGAGCTGCCGGTGCGTTCCCGGCGCTCCGCACTTCATGAAATCCTGCCGTCCTCTTGCTTGGTCCTTTCCTTTTTATTTTCAGGGGAAGCTGAGAGCTTACCTGTGCTATTCCGCTGGTAGAACTGCGAGGCTAAACTAGCGATCACTTGTACAAAAATAAAGCTGCTCGTTGACTTGTATTTCGAATTGTTGAGTGCAGTAAATTCCTTTGGTCTGGCTGTAAGGGAGGCTGGTAGCGGCATAAATACATCGGCAGAATAGAGCTTCATAAACTGCTGTTAGGGTGTAAAAGGAACTCTTGCATAGCACAGCTGATTTTTCTTTTCCCTCAGATCCTGACGGGATTCCCTGTTAGTTGTTTTGTGAAGGTCTCACTTGTCCCACAGGTATTTTTCTGCATTAGGATTAGTTTGAAATCTTACTCTAGTGTTTTAAAAAAACAATCTAAGGAGCGTGTATACTGAGTCAATTTCTTCTTCGGCCCTGCGACAGGAAAGGGAAGCTGCTCCTTTAGGGCAGGGGGTGTAGAATGCAGGCTGTGATGCAGAGTGTTCCCGTTCTAGCGGCTTGTGAAAAATGCAGATTAAAAGATTGGCTTTTCGCAAATACTAAAATGAATACTATATATATTACGTATGTTGATTAGTAGTGCTGTATTAATTTCTTTTAAGTAGTGTGGTAAATATAGCTTATAAGCTATAGCATAATGTTAAAATAGAAACTATGTATGTGAGATATTAAGAAAAGAATTAAGTACTCGCACTGAGATAGCAGCTACAAGATATCTAAATCTTCCAGAGAGGAATTTATGGCTTCTTTATCAGGGGGAAGTAACTTCTTTTCGCTTCTCTCAGCTATGAAGACACTATCTAAGATTAAGAAGAAGACGTGGACATTGAACAGACAGGTTTTTCTTGTTTTAAATAGAATTTAGGAATATATGAATATGCAACAGTGTGTTGTTTTTAAGAGTCATACCTTTGTTTTCAGGGTATGCTTTTAGTGGTGTAGCACCCTGAACGGTATCTAAGCACGCCTGTAACCCTTTGTTTTTATTGTCTCATTAATTGTCCTAACTCTAATTGTCTAAATTTTTATTACTCTAATTGTATTACTATTTTAAAAACCATTTTATTATTATTAAACTTTTATCAATTTTAAAAACAAGTGATTGGCGTTTATCACATGGCTCGTGCTGCCAGCCGTGCTCATGTCCCCAGTGGGGCCAGCTGTGGTGTCAGCGTGCAGGAGGTGCAGTCCTGCTGGCTTTGCTGAAGTTCTCTGATTTAATAGTAACCAATATAAATCAGTTTTTAATAGGAATGGAGCCTGTACCCAGGTTCCCTTCTGTGGAGGAGTTTGGAAGCCAAAGAGCTGCAAGCAGAGCTGAGGGCTGGCTTGCTGGGAAGCGTAGGGAAGCGTGGTGAGGAGGAGGGAGCTTGTTTAACACACTCAGAGTTTCCCAGAGTGTCCTAAGATGCTTTACCTTAACCTTTTTGGTTACTCTTAACCTTTTTGGCACTTTAACCTTTAAGGTTTGCTTACTCTTAACCTTTTTGGCACCCAGACGTTGTACAGACTTAATTAACACCATTTAAGATTGTTTAAGATTTAAATATACACAAAACCCACATAAGGAAATTTCCACTGACTGTAATTGGTTCCGTTTAATTGATTTCTTATCAATTTTCAGCTAAATCAATGTTAGCAGGCTGTAAACTGATTTGTCTGTGTCAGCATAGCAGATTGTATTGATTTAATGGATTTCAGTTAAGAGCTTAACTTGAAACTTTCAAACTTTTTTCTGTAGGTAAGGCTGTTCTTATTCTTGCTCCTTTTCTGCCCAAGCTTGTGCTCCTGGAATTATTTGCTGTTGGAGATAACAGCAAATCTTGTTACTTTGTGTTGAAAGTGATTTGTTTTGATGCAAAGCCACGTGTAAATGCTTTTGTTTGTCACAAGCATGTTTATCAGTTTATTTTCAATCCCAGTATAATTAGTCCAAGTTGGACTCAGCTGTTGTCTGTGCTGATTTAACTAAGGAAACTGTAAAATGTTGCCTTTTATGAATGTGGTGTAATTTTTAAAGTAAGCAAAACTTAACAGTTCTAGTATTTCCTTCTTAAATTTTGTTTCTACTTGTTAAGCTTTGACGTTTTCCAAGCAAAATTTAAATGTAATTTTAAAAAATATTCTTTAATGCTCCCCGGTGTTTCATTAGTGTGAGTCTTTCGTGTAGCACTGTAAGCCAAAAAGCTGCATAAATAGAAACATTGCGTGCAAATGTGAAGTCATGGAAATTTAGTGGGTGTGAATCGGGCTCTTGGCTAACTTTCAAATACACTTTGCAATTTTTGCACTCAAAAGATACTGAATTACGTGGAAATCGGTCATTAAACAACACACTGAAGTATTAAGATGTTTTAATCTCCATTTTCAGGGGATTAAGTATTATTTTTCAAGGCAACTAGTAGTTTTGAAGGGTAGTCTGCCAGAATTATCTCTTAATTTTTAAAAAAATATTTTAAAATGAATTATTCTCTGTTAACAGCTGGCTGTGTTCTTTAACTGTATTTTGGATGGGATTTTCTTTTACTTCATTGCCATCTATAGAAACTGATGAATATTTTTAGGTAAGTTTTTACACTTAATTTTCAATAATTTGTGAAGTTTTCTTTTTGTCATCCTCTCTATGTCTAGTACAGGTTTTTTATCTTATGCATTTTCTTACAATTGTTGTTACCAAGTCATGTCTCTTGTAGCTAAGTCTGTGTGATATAATTAACATTTAAAATGCACAAGACTATGTCAGAAAAATTAACTATATAGTGGCCAGGTTCAAACCTAGAAATGCTAGAATTGGAATAGTTTTGTAAATCTCTTCTGTGTTCTGGTCCAAGGGAATAATAGTAAGAGGTTTTTCAGAAATAAGGTAAAACATTACAAAAAAATACTGAAATAGAATTAAGAGGATCATAAGTTATTTCGTAATAGTATGTGAGAAATCTAGAATAGATTTTTAAAAATATATAGATATGAACAAGAACTATTAAAATTGTAGTTTAGAAAATTAATACAGGGTTGGTTTTTTTATTCCTGGTGCTAATGTCCCAAACATTAATTTTTCACCATTCATTTCTAAACTTCAGTCATGTAGTACTGCATGGACCTTAAATGTCATGAAGAAACTAATCTATAAATTCCATTTATAATCCAGATTTTGTTTTTGCTGTAGTGAAAACTTTCTAAAAGAGAAATTTTACTTTCTATGGAAGTGATTTAATTTTTTATTGCTTATTTTTAATTTCTTAACAGCTTAATTGTTTTTTTAATTAAAGGTGGGTAATTATCATTAATTGATTTCTACAACCTTCAGCATGTTTTTAACAGGTAGCTAGCATGCAATAACACATCCTGTGCTCAGTGCCTGCTGCCTATGAAGAGACACAAATGATCTGTAGGTTGCATGTAATGTGTATTAGTAATCTTTATGAACTATTCACGAGTCAAATATTAATAAAAATTGTGAACAGAAAGTTCTTTTTTATTTGTCTTCCCTACACAGGTCGATAGCAGGGGCAGGTATTGTAGGTTTGGCAGGGGACAGTGACAGTTCAGGCCTCCTCAGGTGTGGGTGCACATCAGATCTGAGGCTCTGGTGCCCAGAGGAGTTCAGGGCTCCATCACTGACCAGAGCAGGTGGTGGCACAGTGGCTTCATAATCCCAGTGCAGAGATTCCCAGTTCAGTCCAAGAGGGAATTCTCCCAGACTTTAGCCTGGGAAAGTTAGGAGAAAGAATTCAAACAATTCTTATCTCTGCTCATTGTTGTGCCCATGTGGAAAGTGTTCTGGAGATTGTTTACCCAAGGTGATTGCTGGATTGGGTTCTGGTGATGGTGTTTGGATTCACTGACCCNAGCAACACCCCCAGAGCTGAGGGACCCTGGAAGATCTGTCCTCATCCACCACCCGAGCACCACTTCTGGAGGGTTTTCTTGTGGTTGTTACAAGGTCTGGGTTACAGAGAATCCCTGTTTAAAAACAAAGCCAAACAAAACCGACCCACAAGCCAAATAACCACATTGGACACACTGGCACAAAGACTTTGGCATATTTCATGTAAATAAATTCATGCAAATTTGATCATTCAGTGTGCAATTCACTGAATTCACAAGTATTCAGCAAATTCAGGTAAATTCAGCAAAGTTGATCTCTGAATTATTGCCAAGTGAGCAGAAGGGTTGTGTTCCTGGTGCATGAGAGGTAGTGTTACTGGATTCTTCTACCTTAACACAAATCTGTCTTTCTCTTGGTTGAACAGAGACTTTGTGACAGCAATGTGTGGCTTTTGCACACACTGATGTCACTGTCTGGAGGAGAAGAGGCAGGTTGGTATTCTAGAGAGGAGATGACCTGTGTAACAATTCAAGTTCTACCAAAGCAAACCTTGTACTCTTGAAGTTAATTCATTGCAACATTAAAAAAAACCCAACATGACCACCAGCACCTGTTCCCCCACTAGATGTAAACATTAAGCTGATGTCCTTGTCAGTTTTTTAAATGAGGTAAGCATTTAGTCAAGTGAATCAATTTAGTCAAGGGAAACAGGTCCTACTGAAAAGAAATGTTTGCTTTTTCTCTCATAAGACTTTCTTTTGCATTTGTTCATTATAACCTGATAATGGAGTTATACATTTTGAACAAGAAGCTAGCAACCATAATGATGCCTTTCCATTTTTTAGGTGCAGTGCAGATGGGTGAATCCATCTGCTTCCTTTTTCCATCCTTTCCATGTCACAATGACTGATGAATGCTCTTCCATGCCAAATCTCTTGCATAGTTACAAGAGTTTTTCTCATTAGGCTTATTTCTGTGAATTATGGTCACACAGTTTGCTTAAAACATTTCAGCTTGTTTTACAACATCCTTGTGAATTTATTTCTGTGTTTTTGCAGAGCCAAATTCTTAATAGCTGCCACTATACAAACTAAATTTTTCTCCTTTTTTCCTCCAAGAACTGAATAGTGCTTCAAAGAAAATATCCCTAGAAATACCGGTGGAAGGAGAATGATGTCTTACGGTGTTGATTTTTTGGAGTAAATTGTATAAAATACAATTCTTTATGGATGGAAAAGACTGATAAATTTTAATCTTAATTGCATTATTAATATGTGAAACATAACTTTCAAACATGAATTTATCAGTAATAAGTGTAAGAGGCAACTAAACACTTTGTTTCCTGTATGGAGGTTTTTCTGCTGTTTAACAGATTAATTTTGGTATCTGGCCTGCTTTTAGAAACCTTATCCAAACAGATTTTTAGGCAGCAACAGAGTCTATGGGTGGCTTTAGTAGAATATATGCTTATAATACTGACCATATTCAGTGTCTACTGATACTTGAGTAAAGAAAGAAGAAATTGCCTTTACTCATTTTGCTCACATAAGCACAAGTACTCTCTGCACATGCCTGTACTCATTCAGTTGCACACTGTAGGGCTAAACTACCTCATCTCTGAATAAAATTCCAGCTGTGTGGACTCTATTGTCCATACCAGTGCTACATAACCTGGAGTTTCCCATTGCTCAAAAACAGGCATGCATATATATTTTTTGTTGATTTTTTTTTTTAGATCAGTGTTGGGGAGGGTTATGTTGGAACCCATGTAAATGGTCCTCAGGCTCATGCTCAAAGAAAATGTTAGAAATTTTGGGCCTGTCATGAAGTCATTTAGAGTTGTCCTGTCAGACTGGGATGGTGTTGAGGAATTAGTTAATCTGAACTCGGGGTAGTCGTGTGCCCAGTATGAATGAGAAGGGAGCAATGGCCATAGTATCTGAACTTGGGGTAATTGACTGCTTATATCATGAGACAGATGGTGGAAAGGTGGTGCATCTTTGGATGAAGGAGGCTTCTCCATGAAGTAATCAAGCAACAGGAATCATGATTGCAGTTTGTGTTTTTCTAGTTTCCTTTTAGAATGATACAGCTGTGCCTTTTTGCCATCTACCCTTACCTGTAAAGAGTAGCCGTGGTAAAGCACTACCACAGATATGGTGAAAAAATTGGACCTTAATTGGATAAAAGCCTTTTGAATGTTCTGAGTCCTATTGGAAAGGTGTTACTCTTGTCTATATAATAAAATGTGGTTTTGTTTCATGGCCTGTAATCCCATTTATTTACAATAATGGGCCAGATACTGTTTTTGAAGTTGCTTACTGTCTGATTTGGGAGAATATAAAGCATTGCTCTGAAATGGCCTTTTCCTGTTACAGTTGCCTGACATAGAGGTTTTGTATTAGGCAAGGGAGCCAGAAATACACCACAGTTAAATTATGGGTTGTATCTCCAGGTGGTGCGTGGATTCGAGGTTGAAGACTGAAGAAATTAATTTTGCTAAAGCAAGAAACAACAGGACGTTAAGCTACTATGCCAGCTTTAGATGTACGCTTCAAAAATTTTCTGCTGCTCAGCATTATTCAGTAATCTTTAACTCAAATTGCAGGAAATATTTGAAATTCCATTCTAACAATATCCAACAGAGAATATTAAAGAAGCATTACATTTCAAATGCCTGAGGGAAAATGTTCTCTTGCAACACTGTGGGCATTTGGATCTCACTAGTATATGCAGTATTATAGTCTAGTATTATGCTTTACTTGGTCTAAAATGAAAGCCCAATTTTAATTCTATCTCCAAAAACTTGGCATACTGCAGTGAAAAATAATTTATTTGAATGTTGTTTTTTTTAATACACTGCAACTAACTTTAAAGCTTCCTCATATAATACTCCCACTATGGCTTTTTGTAATCTGACCCTTTCATTAAGACTTCAAATGTATTCCCAAAGACTTATCTCAGTGCTTTCGTTGCTAATTTACAAGTTAAAAGATTCTAAAGTTACCTAAGAAGTTTTTCTCATTCTGTGCAATTTTTCTCTTAATAAGACAAAACTTTTGAGTATCTTTGTAAATATATAAAACACCAAACAGAGGAACTAATGCACTCTTAAGGAAGGTAATATGCAAACTCAAAATAGGGTTTAATAATATATACACACAATTCTGGGCTGGGTAATTTGGCAAACCCGTTAATGAACTTCTGTAAAAAAAATCCTGATTAAACCTTTGGGGTTTTATAACCTATATATGCTGTATTTGATAGGAAAGCTATTTTGGAAGTGACTCCCCAGCTTACAAGATTTGGAGGAAAGAATAAAAGTGTATCTAAAAGGTTTATAAAATCACTAGCTTGAACATATTTCTTACCATCTAAGTATTTCAGCGTTGCCAGAGCAAGGACAACTGCCTTGTTTCTGTTGGAAAAATAAGATCTGTGGTCTTTAGAGAAATAGAATAGGGCTCTTCTCCACCTGCTGCTCACTTTTTTTTCTGTTTTTTTCTGCCCACTTTTTTCTGTTTGCACTTGACTGTCACAGAGTCGTGTCCAGGCGAATGCCAATACTGTGATATTTCTTACCTTCATGGAGTTTCACAAGAGGCAGTTTTTTAGCAGTAGTGGGTCAGTTTCCTGTGTAATTGGACCACTTGTGACTCCCTGACAAACTGGATTGGAGTATGATTCAAGGACTTGAAACCTGCAGAGAGAATTCAGGAGAGCAGCATACTGCAGATGGTTTATTTGTTCAACGTAGCTGTGTGGGACATGAATTAGTGAAGTGTCATTAACAGCACTGTTAGTTTAACTGCAATGCTAGGCTCTGGCCTTGCTAAATGAATGTCACTGATGCTTATAATGAAAGCTGGGAATCCTCTGCAGTGCTAGTGGACATAGGTGAGGGCCATTAGTGGGCTCTGAGTTGCCACATCCCTTTTCATGGGAACTGAGACCTACTGAACACTGATAAGGTGTCTTTTTTTCCATTCTAGTTGGTCCCAGGCCATTGTACCCAAACTCCTGAGTGAGTATAGTGATCCATTATCTTGTATTGAGTAAAATCTGAGAGATGATTATCTATTTGAATGTGTCTCTGAGAAGACAGGAGTATCCACTGCAGTGTAGTAACACCATCTGGTAGCATAATTTTTAGGCAGAAATGACTAAACTTTTAAAAACTGCAGCTGTAAAGGACAGTCTGCATTTTTGGAAGACACTTAGGTGGTTTTGTAAATGTAGAGCTTGTCTTGCTTGAGAAATGGAAGACTTGTAAAATGCATTAGAAATATGCATTGGAAGAATAGCTGTGTATGGACTTCTAAATCATGGCATTACATGGCATTATTTCCAATTTTATCATCAATTTAAAAAATTTCTTTTTTAACGATTACATTGGCTGTTCCTTAAATAGAAGTATAAAGAGAAGCAGGCACAAATAAAAAGCTCAATGTACAAAGCTGTTTCTGCTCTTTCGTACCTGAGCTGTGTATTTAAGTAGATGCTTCCCAATCCACTGTTTTGCCAGCGTTCCAATAACTTGACCAGATGCAATGAATTGCAATGAGTTGCCTGCTGCTTTTGTCACAGAGTCACAGAGTGGTTTGTGTTTGGAAGGCACCTTTGAAGTCCAGTGCACTGTGGACACCTTCCCCTAGAGCTGGTTGCTCAAAGCCCCATCCAACCTGCCAGGGTTGGGGCATCCACAGCTTTTCTGCGGGCAACCTGTTCCAGTGCCTCAGCCCCTCAGAGTAAGGAATTTCTTCCTTATATCTAATCCAAATCTACTCTCAGATAAGAACTGTTGCCCTTAGTCTTGTCACTCATGTAGAAAGTCCCTCTCCTCTTTTCTGATAAGCCACCCTTTAAGTATTAATAGGCTATCATAAGGTTTCCCCAGAGACTTCTCTTCTCCAGTCTAAAAATCCCCAAGTCTCCCTGTGGGAGGATGGATTGTAGGAGAATAGAGATAGTGCTGAAGGCAATCTTACCCCTGAGGAGTTGCAGCTGTACTAATTACCAAAGAGTAGGAACAGCTTTGCCTTTAATAGATCACAGCTGTGTCCAATAAGGCCTGCCCTTAATAGNGCATCTCCCAGTCTTTTTAAAAAGGGGAGCTGTTCCTTTCCTCCAATCCTTTTTTGTGGCTCTTTTTCTAGACCCGTCCCTAACAGGTCCATATCTTTCTTTGCTGGGGGTTTCGGAGCTGGATGCAGCAGTGCAGGTGGAGTCTCAGCAGAGCAGAATAGAGAGTCCTCCCCCTGGACCTGCTGGCCATCTTTCTTTTTGCACAGCCCAGGATGTAGTTGACTTTTTTTTTTAATATATTGGAAGATTTTCTTTGTAAATGTAATTAATAAGTTGAATTGAGATAAAAGTCATAGCAGTGTAATGTCAGTGAATGAGGTGCAGCTTGTGACACAAGTTATATGAAAGCCCAGAATGTTCCTGGAGCACTGCTTGCAAAGTTCCCTACCTCTTAGGAGTGCTGTTAACTTTGTTACTCTTCAACTTGTGGCAGAGGTCTCTTTCCTGTGGAATTCAGTCTAACAAAACTTGTACTGGAAAACTTGTAACACAGTGCCATTCTTGTGTTAAAATACAAAATCCGGACAGCTGTGAAACAGTGACATTGGTGGGAGTTTCATTTGAATAAATACTCAGATAGTAAGCAGACCTTACTCCTTGGGACTGTTGCAGAATAACTTGATTAACTGACTTTTCATCAAAGGGTAAATTAAATATTTATATTTTATAGAGCTCTTGCTGGAGTAGCTTCTTTGGTATCTGTCAGTGATGATATTTAACTTTATCAACTTTTTCCCCTTGGAGCTTTTTTTATTTGTTTTCTGAGTAGATTTTTTTTTTTATGTGGTATTGGGAAACCCCTTAAATGTCTTTTTCTGTCTGTCTCCTTTGTAATAATATCAAATAATATCCCTATTTAGTAAATGACTTAATAAATGAATTTCACTCTGTCATGCTTGTTTTCTGAATCCGATTAGCAAAACTGCAACACGTTCAGCTTCAGTGTGTGGCTGAACTCCAGTGCAGTGACACACAATGTGCAGGTGGTTGAATATTCCTTAAGAAGCAGCCTGTAAAATATGCCGCCCATAATGCCAGTGAATAAATGCCAACTCCAGCATGAGTGTTCTTTTAAAATGTGCACCTTGCTGAGCTTATTAGTCACTCTGAATTCAAGGACATGTGAGTGCAGACTTTGCATAAAGCTCCAGGAGTGGCCTACCTGTGAAGTGCTGCTGCTTGATTTTCAGAAGATGGCATGCTGTGAATTTTAAAACTCCCTCATCGTGGATGAACTGCAGCAAATGCCATTTTGTAATTGAGGCCATGTAAGTTAGTTATTCTACGTGTATTTCTAACAATGAAGTTTAAAAAATCTCTTTGCTGCGATCAAAGGAATGTTATCATCATGAAAGGAAATACTGCAGTGTTTGTTGAATAGGGCAAGGAAACAGAAGAATGAAAATTCTGCACCTTTTCTAACATACATATAGTTGTTATCTGTTTCATGGATTAGTGTGAAGATTATGCTGTTGGCCTTCTGTTTAAAAGTAGAGGAATAATGAAAATTGTGAAAATATTGCTGCTTCCCTTAACATGAATATGGATGAAAAGGAAGCATCACACAGAATTGTAGCAGCAGCTGTGACTTTAATTTGAGCAAACCCAACTCAGACAAAGATTTTGGGAAAAGAAATCCACAGATAGAAGTGAGACAGACCCTAAAATTATATCAGTCCTAAAAAGACTTATGTAAAATAAAGATTTGAGTAAAATACAGAAATTACTCAGCTCTGGGGAAATTACTTCCCCCTACCGCAGCCACTTAGTGATTTTTGGTTTTTTGGCTCTGCCCCTTGTGTGGCTAAGTTAATTAAATTGTATCTTTTACATCTGAGAAAATGGAAGGAGCCAAATGTTGCAGCTAGCTAGAATGGTCAGTCACAGCTCTCCTTGGAGAGAAGGTATCTCCACACTGCCTGGAATGAATGCATTTTGAAGCAGTGTTTATTATAGGTGAGAGATCATGGATGAGCTGTGGTGGGGTGACCCTGGCTGGACATCAGGTGCTCACCAAAGCCTATCTCATTCGCCTGCTCTGTGGGATACAGGAGAGAGAGAAAATACAACAAAAAGGTCAAGGTAAGGACAGGGAGAGCCAGTTACTGTCATGGGCAAAACAGACTCGACTCAGGAACATCAGCTGAGTTTATTATCAATCAACTCCGAGCAGGATAATGAGGAAATAACGTGTTATTCCCGAGGCAGTGGAGCCCACTGCTGATGGGCTCAGCCTTGTCCAGCAGGGGGTCCCTCCTGGACCCATCTGGCATTGGCTCTGCTGGACATAGGGAAAGCTTCCAGCAGCTTCCTCAGCTTCCTTCCCTGAAAGCTCCTGCTACCAAAACCTTGCCNTGCTATGATATTTTTAAAAATTTTCTCATTCTTCTAATTTTTTTTTGAAACCTCATGAAAGCAGGTTATTTGCCAGTGATTGACTGATGCTGTAAAGGCATCCTTGTATGTCTATCTCCAGAAAAATTGTCTGAACAACGTTCTAGGTTGTGTGCTCAGTACCACTGTTTCCATTACATTGCCATTTACCCATGGTGTAAATTGGAGCCACATGAGAAATGGCTTGGTAGAAAGATGGGGTCTAACTGTGAACTGATTAATAATTAAAAGCTCTGAACACTCCACTTGAAATTTTTGGTGTTGTCTGCTTCCTTATTATTTCAGTTGTTAAATTTTATTACATCTCAAGGCAGGCAAGCTTCTGTGAGATCTCATATTTTCAAGGAAAGGAATAGAGAGAACGTGCACCATTTCAGTGGCTGTTCATAATTTGGGGCTGCCAAACCAGTGCTATTCATGCTGACATTCTGTCTTTGCAGGCAATTAAGTATATATATTGAGGTAATTAAAGACAATTGCTTGTAATAGCAGAAAATTATTATAATCATTTTGTTTTCCAGATAACAATGCAAATTTATAATTTCTGTGACCACATCCAGAGTTTTACTACCAGAATTGACAGGGAAACCATAAATAGTTGTTATTCCATTATGCTAAATGTCAGGGGTATAAATTTAACTCTGTTTTATTTAAAAATCCATGAGGACAGGTTATGATCCTTGTGTTAAATGGATCTGCAGCAGTTAAACCTAAGCCCGTTCTTGGTTTTCATAAACTTCTTCATATTTTGTCGCACCCGTTGGACACAAATCAGCTTGAAAGGGCATGACCACTTTTTGAAGGTTTTAAAGAAGACTTTACATTCATGTTGAGGTGAAAGAAAAGCAAGTTTCAAAATGCTTCCACTTTGCAATGATTTCCTCAGGTAACTCCAAGCCTGTTGGCAAATTTGGTCACTTGTATGCTATTCCCTCATGTTCTGTGACATTTACAAGATTCTTATAATGACTTTTTCTCCTCCAAAACTAGGAAGGCCTTGGCTGGCAGAAGCTGCTTTAAAAGCTATTTAAAAAAACAAAATAAAATACATCTTTCTTTCAACAACATAGCCTGAGTGTGATGCAGTCAAGAGGTGCATTTAATTGTCAGTAACCCGGGAAGTTGTAACCAAATGTGCAGCTTGGGCTATACTGAGAGTTTCTATTCAATTGGACTTCCTTTTAATTTGTTAATGATTGTGGCTGAAAAGCTTCATCAGGGTGTAAAGAGCAGTCATTCATACAGAGGACATTCATATCTATGTTTGTTGATCTTTGATGTGTTTAAAATTTTTTTTTAAATGGGGTTTTATCAGTTTAGAGGTCATACAGACATAGTGAAGTGATACGCAGTGTTGAAAATTAATGCAGATTATTCTGATGCCATTCACACTAATTGTACCATTGCCAGTTTCTTTATTATGTTATGTTTTGTTATGTTTTCCCCCTGGACTCCTGCAGGCTTTGTCAGTGTAAATTTTGGTTATGTACCTAATACTGCCTATTTTAAAGACATTTCACTCATTACTTTAAAAACATAAATTTTTTAAGTGATGTAAAAATATCTGGGTTTTCCAAGTATAATTGCAGGGGTTTTATTTAAAGCATTTTAATCATCTCCAGTTTTGCCTGTTAGCAAGGTCCTTTTTATCCTAAGAAACGAAAAGTGAAAGACAAGCAAATGGTTTGAGATTATATGGATAATTAAGTTAATGGTCGTGAAACAGAACCTGAGGAATCAAAAATGTGGTAGAGGAGCATCAAGATGGTTTTCTAAGTGCTGAAGGGTTTGGATAGGACATGCAGCAGAGAGACTGAGGGAATCACAGCCTCAGGGGTTTACTCTCTGTCTTAAGCCAAAGCTGAAAGTACAGCAAGGAGAGCCCCACCACGGCCCGTTGTGTGCAGCCCTCTGATCTCAAAGCTAGTGCAGGTCATTGGCCTCAGAAAGGACAGTACTGGAAGTGTTGAGTGGATTCAATTCCTGAACTTCTGTCCCTGGTGAGGAAACTGCTTCTCTGTCCTCATGTCCCAGGTGTCCTGCTGGGCTTTTGATGCTCTTTTTGCAGGGCTTTAGCAGAAGCTGCCATTCATGGGGCTGAGTGCTTGGGTTCAAGTCTTGGCAATAAGCCACAGGACAGCCAGAGCGGTGTCACTCAGACAGCTCCTCCTTCTTTGGAAGCTATGAAAGCAGAAATAGGGTCCCTTTGAGAAAGTCGATGCTCTGACAGAAGTTGCTTGGTGGAGGCAAACAGAGCCAAGAGCGCTGGGAATGTGGTGCGTTAACATCACCACGCACTAGAGGGCCCAGCCTGCACAGAACCATTTCCCAAGAAGGAAAATGGGAGTAGACTGAAGGAACTTCTGAGAAATTATAGCGATATTAGGAGGGAAAGAGCTCTCTGAAGCCAACAGGGCTCAAAACAGGACTGAATGTGGAGAAAGGTGATAGAGTGACAAATGCATTCAACCTGAAAATGTAATCAGACAAGCATGTTCCCCTGCTGAAGAAGGGATTTTAGCAACTTTGAACTCAAAATCATGTGATTTTTCTCCCTCCTCTTGGCTAGATTAAAAAGGGGAGTGATGTTTTTAATATTATATTGTGCTTAACAAACCATTGCATGCTGTGTCAAGTTCATTTTCCCTATCTGCTCTGGCTAAAACCCATTGCTATCTGTAGTCTAGCCTGAAGGTGACAAGAGATTTGAATCATTGTAATTAGGCACTCATCATGCTGCAAAAAGATACAACTATCTTGATGAATCAGTATGGAAAAAAAAAAGCTGTGTGGTTTTTTTTTTTTTTTCTTTAACTGCAGTTGGTGCCTGGGAATGTGAGAGCAGGAATGAGCTCAGCAAGAGCTGAGGCAGCTTCCTCAGCATGACAACTATTGTCCTGTTCTCTGTGCAGAAAAAATTGAGTGGCTTTTGCCCCTCCAAGCCCTGTTGACACCTTCAAGTGTTCTTGGACCTCTCCCAGGTTTTACTTGACAAACATTTTCATGTGTGCCACTTCTTCCTGATTCTGAGAAATATACAGAAAGAATTCACTTTCTGCACTTAAGCAAGAGCTATGAAATGAGTTGTTGTTTGCCTTTTAGGATTGTTGCTCCAGGGCACACTTTTGCTGTAAAATATAAGTGATGAAAAAGTGGATCTGCCCAGGTTTGTGGTTGGATATGGCAGAAATGGGATATAAGGAGCTTTATCCCTCTGGGGAAAGGCATATCCATGCACACCAAAAAGTAGGTTTATGACACTTATTACAGCTGCTTTGTATTAATAATCAAATTTTGTTCTCATTTTTGCCTATGTTTTAGAAAAGGTGTAGAAAAAAATCCTGACATACATATGGCTTTCACCAGGTAGAGGTGCTATTGCTATTTTTACATTTTGTTCCTAGGGACAATGAGTTACCCTTCATTCTTTTTATCTGAAGTTACTTTATCTTATCACTCATCCATGCATCTTTCCTCAGAGCCTGGATAACATTCCCTTTTATTATTAAGATGTTGCATTTTTCAAAAATTAATCAGGGAATGGCATTTATTGCCTGGTGGCATGGCTTATGAACAGTGGAGTTTTGTCATAATCACAAAGTGTCTAAATTCAGGGTTCTAATGCCAATTTATAAGTGCTCTAGTTTCCAGAAGTGAAATGTGACTATGGATTCACATACTTATTTCAGTAGAGGCAGCTGAAATGGGATAACATACTTTGGGAGGAGCAGGGAGCAAGCAGAATGTTGCTCACCCTACATGACTACCCTGTAACAGATCTTTCAGAGCTTTGAAGAGTGGGTGTTTTTAATGACTATGTTTTGTTATTTAATGGATAATTTTAAAAAGTTATACACTTTTGCAAGTCAGTGTTAAAGCTAAACAGATTTGGAATGTGCCAAAAATAGGTTTCAAGCTGGAGTTTGTAAAAATTTACTCTTGTGGAGTGAGCAAATACTAATTCTCTTGGTCATGAAAACTGTGTCTTTGTCTCTATTGAGATTATGGTTTAAATCAGTAAATATGAAGTGCTAAAATATTTTATATATATACACAAATACATATAGATATATTCCAGAATTAATCTGGCTTTGCAGCCTTAGGTATTTAACAAGAAACGTACCTGAGAGTTCTCCTTTCTTCAAATGCTGAACTAAACACGTAGCTCAAAGTAGCAGCCCTAATTTGCAGATGGATAACAGATGCAAACAGATAACAGAACACTGTTATTCCCCTTCTTGGTTTTTTTTATCATCACTTGACTTATATGAGTAAAATCTGCTGAGTAAGGATGCAGCATTTTTTTTTTTTGATTATCTGAAGGTTCAAGTTCACACATTCCCTGCCTTCCATCCCGCATTCATTTTTGGGGCATGTTGGCTGACTTAAGGCATTTGGTGGGTAAGGTAGAGATCTTAAAAGCTTCAAATGTGTTTTTTTAAAATTCAAGGAAATGCAGATTGGTGTTCCCTTCCCCAGACTGCTCAAGAAAAGACTGTGAGCTGAGCTCCAGGGTTTCTTTCAGTTTGGCCTTTGATATCAGTCATTAACTACGCAGGTCCTGGTGGCTGAGAAGGCTCCAGTGCAGCCATGGTGTGCTGCTTTGTGCTTGGCTGGCACCAGAGTTGCATGTAGTGGCAGAGGAGAGGAGGGAAAAGGGAACTGAAGGAAATGGCTACAAAGAAGTGAACGAGCTGAATGTAATGTAGAAGGAATTTGGGAAACTTGGGGGAAAAGTGAGGAACCTAACATGGAGGTTTGGGAGTATGACGTTGGGCTTGTACATCACCAGTGCACAGAAAATCAGACAAGTTGCAGTATCCTTCACTGTTTTGTCTGTCCTTTGGGTTACAACCTGTATGTGCTGTGGCATACAAGAACACTGACAATAAATTTTTAAGCAATGCGTAATTCTTGTTGCCATTTTGTTTTCCAAACTCACTCATTTCTCGTGGGCGACGTTTCCTTTGTTTCCTGCTGACAGAAGAATTCCTCCTTGTTCTTACATGTTGATCTATGGCTTCGTTTGAGGGAGAATGTTGGTGTTGCCTTTAGCACAAATGATGTATGCATTTGCATTTCTGGAACACTTTCAGAGTTTCCCGTTTGCTTTTATCTCCTTTACAGAATGAGCAACTGTTTTCTAGTTTATCTTTTCTGAAGATCAGCGTAGATTGTTGATCACAGGGTGCAATAAATTAACTTGTCGACTTTTGCCACATTTCATGTTTAGGTTATATATCTGAACAATGTTGAAGATTTATAGAAAACTTTAAAAATTAATCCGAGGTGTAAACGCTTGAGGACAAAAGGGTTTTTTTTAAAATTGGGTTTTATTTCTAAAAGTCTGCTGCATAAAATTGCATATCTCTGTCTAGAACAAGCTTTTTAATTTTAATTGCTAAAGGGGTTTTAAAGTGATTTATTAGACACCTGACTGCAAAACTGAAAGTGTATCATTGTAATCCTATTGTTGTCTTTATTTGCCTAAACCAGAAAAACAGGGAATTTGAAAATACAGTGTTCAATAGGGTAAAAAGTACAGTTTTTTATCATGTTGTGTTCTTCAGTTTGCTTTTAAAGGAATTTGTTTCCTTACTGTATTTTAAAATAGGCTTTAAAAACTTCACTGTAGTCACAATGTAATTCTTCAATATTGTTTTTATCTGAAATTACTGCATGGGGGGGAGAAATTTGTAAATTTTACTTTTTCATTAGTCTGATGAATGCCTTATTCACTTGTGGGCAGCATATTTTGTTTTCCAGTTGCAATATATAGAAACAGTTTAGTTCTTGCCTCTCTATTCCATTTTGGCCTTCTAATCAGAACTAACACTTTGAACGCATCAGTGTTTTGAGCTGGAAATATTATTCAAACTGAGCCTTTTTTTCCACAAGTCGTTTGGAGTGAATTCTTGAATTCCACAAGAAGAGAACTAGGCTAACTACTTTTAGCAGACAAATTTTGTTTTTCATAAAGAACAAACCATTTCCAGTCAAGCCACTTGTTTCCTTTTTTTTTTTTTTTTCCCAAATGTCTTGGTCTGAGGTCTCAGAGGAAAATCCATGGAAATTTCTTTCATGGTTTCAAAGGATCATAAAGTGATTTAAAAAAAGGAAAACAAGCAACAGGTATTTAATACCTGGTTCCTTTTTTTTTCCTGTGTCAGTTTGTTACATGTGGAATTTCAGTTTTATCCTTTCAGATTTTAATAGATCCCGAAGTGATTTTTCTTCTTGAATTCTTTTAAGCAGTAAAAGACCCTGAATTCTACTAAAAATCAAACAAGGCCTTTTAACACCTTTCTGAGAGGAAAGGTAAGGGTTCCTCACCTGGTCTCCCCCTGCCCCACTGCCTTCCCCCAAACAGGACCTTCCTTTAGCCCTTGGGCAGTTTTTCCCCCATTCCTTTACCATATAAACTTGATTACATCTCTCTAAATGCAGTTTAAGGGATTCCTGGGCAAGGGGCAAGTCAGACCTGGAAAAGGAAAAGCTTTCTTGCTCCCTAGCAATGAATTTGGACGTTTACCTATTTTCTCAAGGTAATCTTTGTCTTTTAAAAGCAGCACCTAACTTTTTCTTTTTGTAGTCTTTCCATTTCTTCTGGAATGTTCATTCCTAAATACCTCATAAGTTTCCTTGCCTGTTGAAATTTCAAGAACTCTGCTAACTGTGTTTTCTTTGTCAGTGGTATTTCTTTCCCTATAGCTATTTTAGCTTAGAATTTGTCTTGATTTCAGACACTTTTTCCAAGAGCTCATTTATTGGTTTTTTACTATGGATAAGATTGACAGCCTGAGGTTCTTTACCATAATTATTGCTTGAATTGTCCTGTGAGTTGGAGTTTTCTGTGTTTTGGCAGGGCAGGGATGTGTGTTGGTACCTCTTCTGCCTGTTCTTTGGGTTTGATGTGTTAGAAACTATCAAAGACCAGCGTTTATTGTGGTGGTGTTAATGATGCAAGCTGAGATATCAGCCTGTCTTGTTTTGTGACTGTGACTTTCAAGGCTTTTAAGTGTTTTTAAGGGCAATTCTGTGTTGCAAAGAAGAAAAAATAGCAATTACCTTGTAGTGAACACTGGGATCTCTCCTCTCTAACTCACTGACCATGAGTTACTACATGGATAGCTCTGGGAGACTGGGAATTACCAGCAAAATCCCAGCCATGGCTGCTATGGAAGAACACAAGTACATGGGAACATTGTAACACATTTAAGAATTATTTCCTTTTAATCCATAGCAAATGTCACAAGTTTCATAAGTTTCATCACTTCCCTGAAGTGATGGTGGGTTGTTTTTTTTTTTTTTTTTCTTTTTTTCAAGTGGCATGTGGCAACTCAGGTTGAGCAAAAACCTGGGCCTGGAGCAGAAAATTGCAAAGTCCTTTACAATATGGTAGACTTTTCCTTTCTATTTTTCGACATATAAATTCTAAATACTCTTGTCTGCTTAGGATTATCTTGATAACAAATAAACTGTACAGTTCTTGGGCATCTTTTTTTCAATGCTCTTTTCTTGTATCTCTCTTGCTTTATGCAGCCCCTCTGTCACCCCAGTGAGAGAATGACCATAATTATTTTAACAAAGTTTCTAAACTTGGTAAGGGTAAACTCCACTATGCTCAGGGTAGGAGCCACCATTTATTATGAGCCCCTCACTTGGAACATCCTCTTCTGGACAGCGCTGATGAAGTACAATCCTAATTCTTTAATTCTTTAATATCATGAGCCACCAAGGCAGTCTTTGTTCCCCCAGTGTTGCCACATGAGAAGCCTTCCCAAACATAGTGCTATGCCTCTTCCAACAAAGTGGATTTTTGGAGGGCTTTCCCCACTTTCTATCTGCCTTCACAATATTTTCTCCCTCTTTCTATGCATGATTAGTGAGACAAAGGAAGATTTGAACTTTATGCAGAGGGAGTCAGTTTGACTGGAAGTGGGAAGTGACATTTGCATTTACAGTGTGTGTTTAGTGGCTTGGGATGACATCCTGGAAGTTTTCCATCTCAGCATGTTTGCTGGCATATGTACTGAGTTTGCTTTTAAAAATGGTAATAAAATAAAACTTCCTTATGCAGGTCTTTTCACTTCAGGTGTGTTTTGGTGACAACAGTGTTAATATCAATGTCATTAATGTCAAGGCTTACTGGATACTGATTATATTGGAATAAATTTTAAAGTTATCTTTGTGTTGGGAATAATTTCTATTTAAATTGCATAAAAGTCAGTCTTTGTTGTAACTTGGAGGCATAAAAAATATATTGAGAAAGCTTTGAACAGAGTTTCTGATGCAGGGCCAGCTATGTCAGTTTGTGATTAGATGAAGTGCCACAGATATATTAATGGGACTGGTAAGAGGAGTATTGTTATGGCAATATTGAATTTAAACTTTTATCTCTTTGTTCTCGTTGGGCAAAAATTATTGTAGCAGATTTGAGAATGGGGATTTCACCCCAGGATTTTGTTTTATATAAATATAAAAGCGTGCAGGTGTTTACAGGCAAGCAAATGGGTCTCCATATAAAACGTGGGTTTATGTGAGATATATCAAGAACTGCGTTGTATGAACGGTCGCTTTGTGGCTTAAACTACAACCAAGCAAAAATGTGCAGCCTTCCCCTTTTGTCTATAATAGGGTCGACATTGGGAACCATGATCCCTTTGATCTTTACATAAAACAGATGAAAATGCATAAATTGCGTCTAATCAGAGATGAATTAAAGGAAAATAGCCTCCCGGAGGACAAAGCACCCCAGGCACCCATCAACAGCCTTACCAAATGACAGACCTGGAGGGGACTTCAAAGCTGCAAACACAACTGCCAGTGAAATCCACCAAGAATCAAGATGCCATTAAAAAAATAAAATAAAAAATTTCACAGTTTGCAAGTGCCCAGAACTCTCTCTTTAAGGAGTGGCAGAAACACACTACATGGAGTTGCTTTTTAAGCCACTAAATGTTCTTTTTCTTTTCTATAAAGGCAATACTTGCCTGTTTAATTTAGTCCAAAAATGCGCTCAGACATGACAAACATTGGTAATTTTAGTGTCAGGTAAGGTTTATTCCATTTGAGTGGCATATTGTTTAGAAGCTGAAGTATATGTTTTAGTGGAAGCAGATCAGACCTTTATTGTAATTGCTTCCTTGGTTGTCATCTTTATTTGTCCCTGTGAGCACAAGCACGGTTAACATTCCTCAAACTGCAGAAGAAGGAGGAAAGGTAAATATCAGGTTTGGTTTTGGAAGGGAGGGAAGGAAGATTTGAGGCAATAATTTTATTTTGAGCGTTTTCTCTCTGTGGAACAAAGAATAACTTCATCCCAAGTTAAATCAGAATTCAGATCCTCTTCTAGCTCAGGTAACTTATTTAAATGCTATTTAGATATTAATATCAATAATGTTGAATATAAGAAATAGGCTTGAATAAGGATTATTAATTGCTGTTTTGTTTCAAGAGAGGTAACCTAAACATAAAATTTCCCATTTCTGTTAGCATTCTGTTTCTGAGAAGATACCAAAACTTAGTTTTTAAAGATAGAGACTAACCACAATTTTATGGAGTACAAAAATCCCACTTTTGATAAGGACTGATGTAGTCCCTACAATATAAATATTGTTTTAGGAAGGATTTTACCTGCTACCAGAATACTTTGCTTATTCATTGTGTACAGCATAACGTCTATATCCAAGTCCACATAAATTTGAGAGTCATTTAGTGACATAAAAAGAACAAGTGACATTTCCAAATATGTAACTGACAATGAAATCATTCAGTAGGCGGAATGATTTGCTGTAGGTGAGATCAGAAAGGTTGCCTGATTCATTTTGTAGGAACTTATTTTCAGTTGCTTCTGACCTTAATTGCTATAACTGAAGTATGTTACATCTACAGCTCTTGATTTTTGGAAGAAGCAAAAAGATTATGCCAGTCTGTTTAAGGACGAAGCTAGGAAAAATTGCCGAGGACTTTCTTTCTCTTAACATTTTTAAAGGTTCTCCCCCTTCCTGAAGATACTGATATCTCTGTTTCTTGGAGCAGCCATTTTAAATAGGTTTTGAAAAATTGGACTTTGTCTGTGGCTTGTGAGACCTTCACCATTTAGCCTTCCAAAGCCTGCATCTTCAGTGAATGCACTTGTCTCACTTTTGGGCCCCTGGCCCACCTGCACGTGAACGAGCAGAAATTGACTCCTGGCACAGCAGACATAGCTGGACTTCCTTCACCAAGACTGATCCTGACTGATCCTATCAATAGCTGCACTGAAATGGCAGAAGACTGTAAGGCAGAGCAGGAACTCTGCCTTGTTCTGTCAGGTGGAATGAGAGCTGCAAAGAGAAGAAAGTGAAGTCTGAAAATGAAGAAAAGAAAAATGTCTTGAATAAAACTTGATGGCCTGTAGCAGTGCAGAGCAAGAGCCTCTCTGATTCTGGACTTTTTCCCAGCATGAAAAAAGAGGTTTTTGCCACAGCTTATACAGAAAACTGTCCCCTTTCTCTTAGTTTTTGCTCTGTTTCTGCCTAACAGCAAAGCCTCCTCTTACATTGAGTTGTACTGCATTGATTGATCAGCATATAAACCCTGAAAACAAAGTCAGTCATTCTTTCCTTTCATGAGTCCCTGGAAGATTTTTGTACATAATGTGCTTCAGCGCAGCTGTTTGTTTCTCCCATCTTAAACTTTTTATTGTTTTGGATCCTTTGAATTAGACAGGGCCTTATGTTGTTGGGACTCCCATCTGTGTCATAGCTTGGCAAAGAGAAATCTCAGTTCACCCTGAGTGAAAGTGGGTGCTGGAACACAGCAATAGTGTTTGCATTCTATAGGACATCAAGTGGCACAGCTACAAATTTCTGCTGCAAGGCAACACAACAGTTTAACAGGCTTTTTTGTTTTTTAAGAAGGAACTCATTTTCTTAAATCCCCATTCTGGATGCAAAGGAATTTTTACTATTTCTTTCATGTGTGCTGTGTAAATCTACATGGAAAGGAAGGATCATGTGTGACCATCTGCATTAAGCAACCAGCGTGATGGGTTCATCAAACTCTCAGCAGTAACTTCAGGCTCCCCTTAAGGTGGGTTGTATGTGTTAATCAGCCAGTGAGTGCCAAATGCTGCTACTTCTAAACTGGGTTTACAGGGGCATAAAGTGCCTCAGGGATCTGATGCACAATCTGGGACAATTTACCTTGGGATGATTGTTGTGGTTCTTGTGCTGCCTCTGCTTTGGGAACAGTTCTGTTCTTTATGAAGCAGGTCCACAGGGTGCAGTTGAGAAACGGAAGAAAACTGAAATTGGTGCAAGTGCACCACTGGCACTGAGCTGTACCTTGCATCAGTGCAGGACTGTGAAATCTCAGTTTCACAAGCAGTTTAGCCATTCTGCAACAAGGTGAGAACCCCTTTGTTGCCAAGGAAAAGAGAATTAGGGGTACAAACGATATTGAGCTATTGCATTTGTCTGGTGATAATCTGCCCTGCTCAAGAACTGGCACACTGAACTAGAGCAATTGTACCTTTAGCCTTTCCCTCAGTCTTTCAGCATTCACACTCAAAAGCAGTGTAGACAAGGAATAAATTATTTAAAGCCTTAAGTACTGCAATGCTTGGCTGTACAGAGAAGTCTGGTTCACGTTCTAAATACCCCCTCCAGAAGCAAAGGTATTTTTAAAGGAACTTATGTACAGGATTTCTCTACCTGCATGGAAATCAGGGCTTTTGCAATTGGGATTTTTCTGCTTATAAAGGACCCAAACAAAGCATTCTCAAAAACTTTTAAACTTCTTCAGACCTAATAAATCTGTTTGTGTTGAACAGGAGCCATGGCTCTGACAGGCATGCACATGCAATTGCATTTTGCATGCAGTCAATGACAGTTCTCTCTGATTATGGTAATTTGATCAAGAGTATGTATTCAGTTGTTCTGCTGTTCCATACTTACTTTAGGAATTGGGTAGTGGTAATGTGAAAGGCCTTCATGCTGGCAGGGATGGGATGTGTAGTGACTGCTATGCTTCTGGGTTTCCTTGTAGAAGCCCGGTCTTTAACAGCTTTTAGTGTATCTGCTTGTCAAAATCCCATTCTTCTTCTTTTTCTTCATCATTGTCTCTGTCATCGTCATCAACTTGGTTTAGAATTTGTCACCTTTATAGTCTTTCATTCCACAGAGATGGAGTTATCATGTGGCCTTGTGTTAATTTGTGCCTAAATTTGCCTTTTGATTTTCATCTGGCAAAGTATGCCTCATTTTTCAGGGCTGTGACCAAGCAATGCATTGAATTTAAATGTTCAGATTCCCTACAGTCTTATTTTATTCAGGAAGGACAAAGGTGTTTGCCAGAGTCTTCAGTTTGTTCACTCCTTTGCCTCCAGTGGCTGAACAGATACCTATAACCATTGATAACCATGACCACTGATAACCATTGCTCTGTCTCCAGCCTTTTCTTCAGAGAGGAAAAAAGACTAGAAAAAGCTGCTGTTTACCTGCCTATAACTCAGTGCAAGATGTTTGGGGCATGCTGAGGAGCTGCTGCTGGTTTGGCCTCCCAGAGGAGCTGGCAGAGGGAAGGTTGTTTCCCCTCCTGAGCGTATGGAGAACAGAGAAGGGGCAGAACAGAAGAGCAAAGCCTGCAAGCATGGCCTGGTCTGTGAGGAACATGTCACTGTGAGATGCCTCTCATTGTTCCAGCCTCTGCTGCTTATAAAAACAAGTTGAATCATCCCAGATTACAGTCTGGCATGTTAATGTAAACTATGACTGGTTGGGGTTACTTTTAATATGCCAGGCTTGTGTTTGTTCAGCAACTCTTATGCAACATCTGTGGTGTTGGAGTGCAGGGGCCTGAAGAGTGGAATGGTGAAGGAATGAGTACAGATGTCTCAGGGTAAACAGCTGGTGGAAGATGGACCTGCTAGGTCACACTGTCACTCAACTTCTTCTGTTATGCTGGGGAGAAACAGGACTGTTCCAGGCACATTCTGAGGTATCCTCTCCTGGTGGAGCTGCTGTGCCCAGCTGACTGCAGCTGAAAAAGCCTTGCCCATATCAGAGGTTCTCATTATATCTCTCCTGAGAATGCAGTTTTAGGAGTCATCTTTTTGGCAGCCCTGCCAGCTGACACAGCTCTCGTTCTGTCCTTGCATCACTAGCATAATTGCACTGGCAAACTGCTTGCAGGGTTGCTTGGTCCATGGAATTGAACTGGTTTTAAATTGAACATTTTCCTTTGCATGCCTTATAAGCAGTTGTAGCAGCATAGCTGAAGGTATATCAGCAGCTTTGGGTTTTCTGTTGTCAGGACCTCCAGTCATGGAGCTCCTTTGAAGGTATAATGCTAAAAAATTTTGGCAAAAGGTTTGCAGAAGCCTGCACAAGAAGGTTCTAGAAAACTGATATTTCCATGATATTGGTGACTCAAGGGAGGGTGTTGTGACCATTATATCAGCAGCCTCAAATATTGTGCAGTGAAATCCCTTGTAAATATCTGAGGAAATATGTGTAGGTATTTTTTGACAAAATTTACCTTAAAAAGTCTGCCTTTATTTATATTGAGCAAATGTGACTTGAGTATAGCCAGTAATATAAAAGATACAGCTGGTTTTTTTTCACTGGTGGTGGTGGTGGTTGGTTGGCTCTTTTACATGAATTACATTAAGATGAAGAAGAAAATAGCAGGTGGAAGAGTAGAATAAGGAGAAGGACTGCACCAAGGGTTAGGTTTGTGAGGAGGAGCGTATGAGATACAGGAGAAACATTAAGAGTTTAGATTGTGAAAAGCTGGTTATTCTGAATCCCAGAATCCAGTGTACATTGGACTAGGCCTTGGAATAACAGGATGCTGTTATTGGAAATGAGGAGCCTGAAGAACAAGGCACACAATGCCTTTAAGAGGGGGATCAAAGGATTAGGTGCTGCTAGATCAGCATTGAGAAGAGACACTGGAGCACCCTAAGTAGAAATGGGACTTTTGTGGATGTTATTTACTAAAACTGATTTCTTTTACTGAGCAGTTGTGAACAACATGGTTGTTTCCCCCAAGAGAAGGTCACAGATGATTTTTTTTTTAAGGTCCAGCCTAGGTAGAGTAGTGAGTGAGTTTCAAAGATAAAGATTAACACTGTAAAATGTAAGCAACCAAACCATTTTTTGGTGCAAAATTACCCCACTTTCCACTTCCAAAAAAGAAAAGTCAGCCTGGTCAGGACTCACTTGTGTTTCAGTTCACACAGATGAAGATTTGCAAAGTTATTCACAACTTTAAGTAGAGTTGTAAGATTAGTAAGGTGGTTTGCCACTTCCAAATGGCAAGGCTGCCACCCTGCCCATAACAATAAAAGGTTGGGCACTGGATGACACGTTTTACTAATACTATAATGTCTGCCTTTAATCTTTTAAGTAAACATTTTTTCAAGACTTATATTTTTGAATTATCCATTTCTTGGATAATGGTTTAAGATACATATATGTGTGATTTCCATTTAACCAAGCAGGTAAATCCTGCTTTAGAAACAATTTAATTGACTTTGACCCCAAAATAGCTCATCCATCAGGATCTAAGCATTTCTTTTATATGAAAAACAACCAGGGACTAAATTAAAAATATGCTCACAGAGGTTTTATTGCAGGTAATTTTGGGTATTTTAAACAAATTTAAACTGGCAGAAAATGGGATGAGTCTCGTTTGAAAGAAATAGTTATATTGTAAAATATATTTCTATATTACGAAATAATATATTAAATTTTTAATTACTATATTTGATATGTTTGTATTGAAAGAAGTTTATTTTTCATGCACTGTGAGGGAAAGGCATGAAGTTGAGGTCAGCACAAGGATTGGAAATTGGTGTTTGAAACACAAGGTGGTGCCATTGTGTAAAGTTGTGCTTCTGTGGAGTTCCTGAAGGCACTGAAGGTGAAACCGGAGTTTAAAAACTTGTGAGAAATGCGTCCAGAGAAGTTAGCAGTTTTAAATGAAAGGTTTGGAGCACTGGATGAAGGCGAGTGTGCCTGCAGCTCTGGTTTTGTGATACGCAGAAGGAAAAGGGATGGCTCAGGAAAGAGCTGTGTGATAAATTGGTGTTTTATTTTGACTTTAAGTCTGCTTGCAAGTATTTCCTTTTCTGGTTTCAAAGGGGGAGAGAGAACTTAACTCACAGTGTGAATCTAGGAACCATCTCCTAGCAGCTTTATATTGTGAATATATCAAAACAAGCTTCCCTTGTGTTACTTCAAATACACCCTAAAATGCCTTAGGATTAAAGCAATCATCTGTAATACAATATCTGTGGCTCATCGTTGATTGGCTCAAAACATGAAATACAGCTTTTTTTTCTTGGAACAGTCAGTGTGTTTCCTTCATTGTCTGCTTTACTAAAATTCTGCATTCCTTGTCTAATCCTGAGATATTAAAATAATTAAGTGGGATAGTCACAGTTTCACTAATGAAGCATAATTGAGCTTTGGAATACTTTGATATTAAAATTAAAAAGAAAACATAAAAATGGATTTGCTGAGCATGTGCACATTATTCCTGTATATTGCTCCCTGGTTTGGGCAGTAACTGGGGAGCTGGCTTCACTAAGGACATTTGGGCTGTCCTGCTAACAGTTTTTTTAGCCTGCAAATCTTTATCACAATGTGTGTGCAACTCTGCTTATTGCATCTGTGAGAAGAGTTAGCTCTAACCAAAGTAATCATTATAACTTTAAGGTGTGAAAATTTGATTGCATCAATGTTTATTCTTTTAGGTAAAGTGGTCTAAAGAAAATCAAAGTTTTGCAATAGCCATTCAGGTCTGGCTGCTGTATGTAAATGATACATTTTTAATTAACTTGTTGGAAGAAATATATTTGACTTTATTCAGCAAATGCTATAGAATGATTGTTCCTATTGAGTCAGATAAAATATTATTTAATGTGCTTTGTTTCTTAAACATATCAGGTCCTAATAACAATTTATGTGACCTAGAAAACACCAAAGAGTTGGCATCAATTTTCAAATTACTTCTTTCTTTCAGACCAAGAATCCTGTACTGTAATAATGTCTTACACACAGGGTTGCTTATTATAGATGTTGCATGCACTTTAACTGCTGTGCAAAGCACCTCTCCCATGTAATTACACAAACATATTCTTAATTAATATGACTTGTGTTAGCGTGATCGAGCAATGGAATATTTTTTAGGTGTGTGTTTTGCAATCCTGAATGAAGGCTGACAGATGTGGAATGTAGTTCTCAATATCACACATCTCATGAAGAAATCCTTGGAAAGGACAAAGGCCAGGACAGCTGTGAGACTTCACAGTACTGAGCTACCTTTAAAAGTCCTCAGACATGTATTGATGCAGGAATTGCAGTATCCCAGGCTCTTCCTGATCCTTTAGGATCTATATAGGAAGGTGTTGTCAGATATGAAGAGCACTTGGGGGAACCGGAATAGTTTGTTTGCTCCATGTGGAGCAACTTGACTCTGTCAAAGTGAAATGCCTCTCTATAACCTCAACGTGCTGGAGTGATGTATTTTGTGTTCCCTGCTTTTGTAATTAACCATGGGGTGTCCTGGAGGTAGTGCAATGTTGTGTTACTCAGTTCCATGCTGTGGATCAGTTGCTTTTTTTTTCTTACCTGTCTGTGCAATTCTTCATATGTCGATGCCTGTAATACTTGCAGAAATTTTGGTATTGGGAATGAAGCTGGAAAATTTATGGTTCGTCTCCCCCTGTCCATTAATTTTGCCATTCCATTCTGAACTGCTGTAAGGCAGCACAGAGCATATGTCATAGATCATGATAATCATTAATGGAAATTAGATTGCACATGTTTAGTCTTGTAGGGAGATGTTTTTGGGTCTGTGATTTCATAAAACTTTTGAAGTTATGGCCACAGCTACAGAAGAAGTAGGAGCAGGTAGATGAAGAGAGTAGTTCCTTCCCCAGGGTGTTTATCAGGAGCTGCTTTTGGGATAGATCAGCTGGTTGCTGATGTACATGAAGAAGCAGTGAATTGATGCACAACTAGGATGGCCAGTGGTGGAAGCAAAAATTAATGTAACGTAGGCCACTGACCATCTCTGAACTCACTCCAGTGAGTTGGGTGGACAGGGGAGTTCCTGGCAGTGCCAACAGGCATTTTGCCATTCCCATCTGAGGGCTCCCTCAGTTGCAAACTAGTTGAATATTGGGAAACAGCTGTTGGGACTCTTGTGGAAATTTCTGATGCTTTTAGGGAGTTGGCTGCTGTGAAATGCAACAGCAGTGGGGATGTTTTATAGATAGAGTGCTCTACACTGTTAAGTGATATTGGGTAAGCAAAAATGCCTTTCCTCCCTCCTCTTCTCCCATTACCCTATGCAAAGAAAAATCTTCATGGGAAAAAGTATTTTATAGAATGCCACAAGCAGACAGCATCAGGTATGGACAAATATACTTAAGGCCATGGGAGTAGGTCAGATGAGAACAGATGTCAGCAATTTAGTCACTATGGATAAACCTGTGCAAGGTGTCTTGACACTGCAGTATGTCTTGAGGCAGCTTCCAGGAGATGGTAAAGACTTGTGTTCCAAAAACCACTGGACAAAAAAAATCGAGCTAACACTGCTGCTCTTTGCCAGGATGGCATCCCTCTGTGGGGATGCAGCAGTGGAAAGGGAACACCAGCTGTGCACCACCGGGAAGGAAACGCTGGATGTGGCTGTAGGCATGCCAAAGTCTTTGCCTTTTGTCTTCTCATGAGCTGAAGGTGTGAAAAAGATGGCTCCTGTAATGTCTGTGTTTCTCTTAGTACTGAAAAGACACATTCCTGGTTGTCTTTAAAGAGAGGTTTCAGCAGGTCTACATAGTCTTGGGGGGTGCACAGATATGGATGCAGGACCAGTGCTCAGATGTGAAGCAGTGAAGTGAGTGACAGGCTGCCTGAAGGGTAGGTGGGAACGTGTCTGTAAAACCAGACAACCAACAAACATGCTCTATAAAGTGATTCCTTTTCATTTACAGTGACATAAAACATCAAAAATTTAGCTCAATTAAAGTATGAGGACATCATTTCAGGGAGGTCAGCTTAAGTGCCCGATCTGTTTGAATGTCTTTTTTTAGACAAACCCTGTGTTCTGGTGATTGCCCTTCCTCATAGATGTATGGCTTCACTAGAGCCATACTCATTTGGCTGAGTTTTCCCATGACTGCTCAATAACAGTACAGAGGGAAACCCACAGAGAATTAATCCAGTCATGGTTGTGCTAATTTCCAAAGAAGCAACTGAAAATAAGGGGAGTTTGTAATAAATGCAATATAAAACCTGTTTACATGACTGATTCTCCTCCCCACCCCCACCAGTCTGACCTTACCTCATTCCAGATTTCCCAGTTCTAGCTGGGAAAGCATTTTTGTGAAGAATGCTACCAGGAAAATTCCCTTTTTTATCTTGGCTCTGAAAGACTTGTATGAAAGACCTTTCAATGGAAAGGGGGAATCTGTCTAAATGTGTTGCTATTGAAAGAGGATTGGTTTATGGTCACATAGTTTGATATTCTTAGGAGGACTATACATTTAATCTTTGATCTAGAAATGATTTCAAGAGTCTGCTCATAAGCTAAAAGAATTTCTATCTAAATGTGCCATCTTCAGCTCCAGGTATAACCAGAAGAATTATACTTTTTTCTGAGTGAGTTTTCTCAAATATGGTTTCACTGGACAATTTCAGGGGGTTTCCTCTATCTTAATTTAGCTGGTATATTATTTTCAGATAAAACAATTTGCCCAGGCTCCATGTAAATAATTTTTTGGTTCTGTATTCATATAGGAAGTAGATTCTCCTCTTTGAGATTATAGTGGTAACACCAACACACTGACACTGTTTCCAGGACAGATGCATAAAATTGGGTATTATACCTGATGTATTCCAGTCTGATCTCCAAGAAGAGTCACTTTAAGGAAGGCAAGGTAAATCTTTTATATATAAAAAGAGTGTTACTGAAGATTTTAGCAAGTGAATATGATTTGAAGCAGTTGTTTTGGCACTTTTTTTTAAAGCTGTAGTGGAACTTGAAATTATGAGCTTAACTGGGAAAGTAAGCTTCTAAATTAATATTTTAAAAATAATAAGAGTATATTCTTGCAAATGGGAATAGAAAAAATGATGGCAATATGTCCCCCACCCCTGCTGATTTTGGTCCTAGAAGCCCTTCCCACCTTCATATTTTCATAGTCAAGGTAACAAACATTGTTCCCTATCTTTACACAGTGCCTCAGTCACTGCTTGCAGAGACTTCTAGTGACCCAGTTGTATTTTGGCTTTTTGGTAGGTGTGTAGGATAATTTCCAATTCTTTCAGACTGTTGACTTGCCTAAATATTCATACCTTCAGAAATAGAAGTATAAATACATGCTGTTCTCAATGACAGTGAACACTGTTCAATCATTGTTTGTTTAATGATGAGAAAAACCCAACTCAATCTATATATTATTTCTGTGAAATATGCAATTAACTGAACTCAGCCTTTATGCAGTAAACATGCACTTTGGATAATCTGTTCAATGAGAATAATGCAGACATTACACCCATCCTGATATGTAGAAGATGATCCATGGGGGGAAAAGATACATGTGCATAAGTCAATTATTTGAGAATAGAGTCCTTAATTTCTTCAGGCTCTATAAAAAGAATTTTGGCATCTGTACATATTTATTTTAGAGATATAGGGGTAAATCTTCAGCACAGAGCATGGGGAGTTAACCATGGAACATTCATTAATGTTAATGGGATTTCTATGGCTAATTCCCCACACTGAAAATTTAGCCCAAAGAGATTTGAAAAGTGATGTTGAGAAGCAAGTTGGTTGGTTAGTCTCATTACTCTCATGTTATTAACTGCTCTATCTGCCACTGGCTTTGTATGAGCACTGAGATATTATACTTAACACTTAATAATAAAGGCCTGCATGCTAAGTACATATTCTAGTGTGGAGGTAAAATAATGCAGTTATATGAGCAAATTTTGGATATTTTCATTGAGAAAAACCCTGCAAAACCATAGACTAGAAGGGGAAAATACCTATTAAGGCATAGTTTTATACAGCAGAAATGGTTCACATTTCTAGTACAGCTTTAGCACCGAAAGGATTTTTTTATTTTCTTACATAGCATTTTACTATTGGGATGCAACTTCAGAGCTGGCCAACTTGTGCAGGGGGTTGGATCCAGTGACTTCCACGTTCCTTCTAGTGTAAATTATTTTAAGATTTAGACTTAGGATAGCATTTTTCTTAAAGCCAGTTAATTTTTTTCTTTTGTAAAAGTTAATTGAAATAAGAGAGGGAATTCAGTTTCTGTTTGTCTTTAAATTTTGAAGAATAGTTGGAACCTGGGAGAACACAAAAGCTATTTTATATACTAAATGGAGAATATTGTTTTAAAAGGAAATACAGGCTGTAATGAAAAAAGTTTGTCAGATTCATGATGCTCTTTTTCTGTGTTAAGGATATGCAACAGAGGCTGTAAGTGAAATGTGAACGTGTGTGTGTGCATACATACATTCACATTTCCCTTTTTTTTTTTTT
>VXBC01010805.1:297603-332801 GCA_013399945.1 Ploceus nigricollis
AAGCAGCACAGAATGTGAAAAATAGAAAAGTTAAACCTGAGGCATCACTAGGTTGCCCCTAGTATGTTTTCAGAGGTGTTTTTGGGATGCACTCACCTTGGGAGCTGAGCACTGCCTTTCACAAGTAGCCCATTCTCCCAGGTGACTCTGGAAGGAGAGGAAATGCAGCACCAGTGCCCTGGATCACTCAGCTGTGCATAGTTTCTAATTATTTGACATGACAGAACCTATATTGGAGGTGTCAGAGAGGACTCCTGATATCAATTTCAGTATTTGTTGATGTTATAAAGTGGCAGGGCAATTCTTTTCTGTATGAATAATTACCAAAATGAAGTTTTTTTTTAAACAAAACAATCCTCACGCAGATACTGGCACAGGCTGACCATTGCAAAACATCTCCATTTGTCAGTGAGCTTTTGCAACCACTAAAATTTCCCTGTTGTTTGTGGTGACATTGTGAAACCAGACAGTAAATGCTGTGTGAGCCAGAAAAAGAACCAGCTGTTAAGCTGAATGCCAGTTTTACCTTAACAGGAGAGTTATTTCAACCCATTTTTTCTAAATTCTAATCAATTTTAAAGGGGGAGGGATAGAGTGCTTAAAGCTCAATGGGAGGAATTTTTCTATGTTTTCACACCTATCTTCTTTGCAATAGCAGGGTCCAGCTCATGGAGTGAAAGGAATATTGTAAATTCTGAGAGGCATTTTTCAAACACAAAAAGATCACTTTGTCGTCATCATCCTCATCCCCATTGTGCTGGAATAAAATGATGTGGGGAATGGTGAGATATAGTTGCATAACTCTGAAAGCTGGCATGTATTCCTTCAAAGGGAACAAGAGAGAATAATTCCTCTGAAAAAAAGTACTCAGAGTTGATAATGCCATATTTTGTTACAGAAGCAAATTTTCTCTTTTTTTAAAATTTCTACTGGCAATTAGACTGGAACAGTATTTTTGGGCAGTTGTCCATTTTCACTGGCACAACAGTAACAAGCATTCCAATAATTAGCTGGTTAGTGAGTGTTCAGAGTCCAAAGAAAGGGAGAAGAAAAAATCTATACTCTCAAAATTCTGGTAATTGACAAATCTCCCTTTTTAGGTACAAGGAGAATTTTGCTTCCTCCTCATTATTCAGTGTGGAACTGAAAGGGTGTTCTTTAGAAGTCTGGGTTTTTAACATTTTCTTACAAAATTATTTTTTTTTCACATTTTTGAGGACAAATTTCTTAAAAGTATGTATCTTGGATACTGAGTATTTAGTGCCCATTTGAAAACTTGCTTCTGCTTTTTGGCAAGTTCCCTCTATGTGCCTGACAACAACAAAAAAAAAAGGATTTGAAATTCTTTCCTGGCCTGTCAGCTGGGAAGGCACTCAGCAGCATTAAAGCATTATGGGATGGCTTTATATTCAATAGGAGGACACAAGCTGAAGTGTCCATGGAGCCTACCTACAAGAGCTTTGGGATAATTTGGGCTTTTTATGTTAGTTTATCTGTCATATCAAAGTCTTCTAGTCTTACCTTGTTTTGGGTTTGTGCAGCAAGATTTTGGTAATAGGGGGAAGATCTTATTTTATTTCTCATTATCTTGTTTGGTATTAAATTAAACTGATTTCCCCAAGTGAGCTCTGCTTTGCCCACGATGGCAGACATTCAGTGATCTCTCCCTGCCCTTATCTCACCTCACAGCCTTTAATTCTAATTTTTCTCTCCTGTCCTGCTGAGCAGAGCAGAGAGAGCAGCTTTGGTGGGCACCTGGTGTCCAGCAGGGTCACCCCAGCTTTGGTCACACCTTGCTTTGGGGCAGGTGTACCTTCTCTCCTGCTGAACAGATCACCTGCCACTTGGAGGTGTCTGGGTTTTGTTTTAGTCAAGCCATGACAGGATTTTGAGAACCTCAATCAAAATTATGACTTCCTATTCGTGAGAGATTCTAATCTAGGATCTGTTGGCACTGGGGAATGCAAGTTTTGTTTCACTTGCTCACCTAAGTAAAAAATGAGAAAACAGATAAAATTATATCATACAATCTCCTTTTACTTTAGTCCACGTGGTAAAAGAGGGGCTGCCCTCATCTATATTTATACCAAAAATGGTTCTCATGCTCAACAGACCACCATGCTCCTAATCCTGCCTTTTTTTCCAAACCTCATTCTCACCTAAGATGAAGGTATATTCCTTTTATTAGGTGTGTGGTGTGTGTTGTGAGCTTCTTTTGTTTGTTTTTGCTGGTTTGTTTTTGTGTGGTTTTTTGACAGAACTATGGGATTTACAAAGTCAGCAAGACTTTTTGTACATTTGGGGATCAGTGGAAAGAAAATGCTATTTCCACTTGGTGCTATTTCAGTGGATTAGGCAGTTCCTCAAACATAAATATTAGCTTGAGTGATAATACCTCAAGGTCTCCCAGCTTCCTTGGTGCTACCTGAGATCCTTGCACATATTTTTCCTCATGGCACTCTTGGCATAAAGGTCTGATACTCTATGTGATAAAAATCCTGCAATTATTATCTAAATTGATTCATTATCTAAATGGCACTCATGGGAACCAAAGGAAGATACTACTTAAAAAAAAAGTTTAAATATAGTACCACAGTAGCAGTGGTTCTAAAGGTTGCTGCATTGTGTGAACACCTCTGCTCAGTCCAGCTTTCAGTGGGTGCCCAGGTTTAGCAGAAGGAGTAAAAGTGATTGGTCTGGTGGCCCATTTGTGACCACAGCACTGCAGGAAATCACTCAGGAGAGTCTCCTGGTTACCATGTCTAGGAAAATTCCCAATGCTCAACATGTCCTCCACTGGGAACATTCAGAGGGATTGTTCAAAAAAACTTAGCAAGCATTTAATAACAACGTACACAGTACTTCAACACACATTCTATGTGCTTCACATCTGTTGTTTTATCAGTTCTAATTGATATATTCTAAGTGACCTGGGGTTTTTTCATTTAGAAAGACATAATTTGTTTTGACAATTAATGCCTGTGTTCAAAACTGTTTCTTGACTATATTGACACCTCCCAATGTACAGAGTTTAAAAAATTTGGCCTGAAGGTCAAACTCTCATATCTAAACCACATATTTAAGTAGTGGATTCAGTTTTGCATCTGTCAAGGTAATACCCATGCAGTAAAAATAGATGATAATGTGTATATTAGAAGAATAAAGCACCAATTATTTGCTTTAGTGAGAGCAGTTGTACATTTAAAGAATTGTTGCTTTCTCTCTGTTTGATGTGTATGTGTATATTATGTTACTTATCCTATTCTTTCCATGCATTATTCATTTTAATTGCAATTTAAAACTACTGCTTACATGTAACAAAATATCATCAGTGCTAGGTTCTCCCAGCACTTAGATTCCAAAGTACTTGCCATTTCAATGGTGCTGGAGGGTTAAAAATTGGCTCATGCAGTTCTTTTCCTTCTTTTGCTAGTGCTAAGGCTCCATATATCACCAAATGTCCTTCTGCCTGACTGAGATGTTTCTGTGGTCTTTGAAGACCAACTTACATATTAGAGGTAAGCTGTTATCTGTTACTAAAACAGGTCATCAAATCTTGTTGATGGATATTAAACTAATATAAAATTCTGAATACCCAAATGAAGTGGTTTTTATTCTTAGGAGAGAGAAAATTAGTAGCAATACAGTGTTTGAATTTGGTCATCATCTTTGCTTTCCTTGTCATGGAACTGGAGCATCCTTTCAAATAAAAAATATTAAGATTATATTTGATTGGATGTATTTCCCTTCTTGGGAAGCTGTGGCCTACTTGACTGTGAGCTTCATTTTAATGACAAGTTTGTGTGAATGTTCCACAGTTAAGTGAACTGCAGAGGCATTGTGATTGGTACTCAATGTGAAAATAAAAGGTTACTGCATGTCCTGGGTATTTTACGTGATTACTTGAAATTTCCTCCTTACAAGGATACATTTGTCTTATTAACTCATTGTTCCAAAAGACATATGACTAAATCCTAGCCATGTATACATTACCTTCATTCGTCTTGTCTTGCTATTCCTAAAATATAGCTCTAAAAATACCCCACTGGTTTATAAGTGGACCATATAAAAAGATTATTTATGACACATCATGTCAATTGTACTGTACAATAATTTTATAGAAATATTATTTTGAATAATCAGTTGATATTCAGCTGAATGTTATTACTCAGATATTGACTAAGTGTGCCTTGACATCCCATCTTTGTGTGACAACTGTTCTGTGACAACAACATCAAAAACTCAAAAGCTGTATTTCATAGAAAAATCTGATGGTTTAAGTAAAAACACAGTTGTGATTTATTGTAATTAAAGCTCTGCTGTGGAGTACTGTGCCTGTTTTCCACTTTTGACCTTCTTGCTTCCATTTATTCACTGCCTAGGTGCCTCATTCAAAAATTCTGAGGCAGAAGGGAGGATAATGTCCTGATTTAAAACCTGCCTGCCTTTTCAGTGCCTTCCTACATTTTTTTTCTATGTAAGGAATTTCTCCCCATGGAAAATGCCTGTCTGACTTTAGGAGGACATGGATGCAGTGAAAAATTAATTATTTTTAAACAATACAACATAATGCTGTACTTAGACATGCCCAGTGGAGCTTGCCATGGCACCCCTAAGTGTTCACCTGTCAGCACATCAGGCACTGACTGGTGGGGTTGCAGTCCCTATGCAGCTGAAATATGCAGATTTCTGTGCCACAGGAGCCAGCTAGATGATAATACCTGTAGATTAAGAATATTGGATCCTTTGAAAGGGCAGCTTTATGAGCTCATGAGTCTTAGAAAAAAACTCCATCTTGTTGTCTTTAGCTCAGCTGTGTCAGTCATCAGAAAACATTTTTAAGTTATTCCAAGATACACTTTTCACCATGATCCTTACCTTTCCTTGTGAAAGAACACAAAATATGCTAATTAGGAAGCTGGTAAAAATACTTTTGCATGTGTGCAGCTGGAAGGAAATCAAAGTGTTTGGAAGGGAATCAAAGTAATAAATGGAAGGGCTTGTCACATCCTTCTTCATGCCTTTTTTGCTGGTTCTTGAAAGTCTCAATGGTATTCAGGCTATATACTGTGCTTGTGTTTTAACACCAAACACTGCTTTAGCAGGCAAAAATTGAGGGGCTGAACCTTGCTTTCTAAATTGTGTTCTGTTCCTTGTGCCACAACCATAATTTAATGTATTTGCATTTAATTGTACAGATGAAGACATTGGGATCCACCAGTACTGTGACAAGAAACAACCAGGTAAAAATATAAATAGCCATAACTGAAACTAAACAAAACTTCTGGATGTTCAATGTTTGACACCAACTGCTTGCTCTTCAAAATGCAGCTTCAAGTTTCTTGTTAGTATATACCTCTGTATTTCTATGGAGTAAGGAAACACAGAAAGAGTTTCTCTCCCCAAACTTATGTAGGAATATTAAAAAAACTTTTTAAACCACAGAAGTGAAAAAAAAAAAAGAAAATATTCACATAAAACCAATGGTTATATGATGTGGCATTCACATTCTCGGAACAGAGAGACATAATTCTCTCTCTCAGGATTTTTCCTGGAGAAGCACCGAGAGAAGGAGAGAAAACAATTCTTATCTCTGCTCCTGTGTTTTGCACATGCGGAATGTGTTAGGGGATTGTTTACCCAAGGTGATTGCTGGATTGGATTCTGGTGGTGGTGTTTGGGTTCATGGACCAATTGGATCCAGCTGTGTCCAGACTCTCAGCAGAGAGTCATGGGTTTTGCTAGTTAGTGATAGTTAGTTAGTAAGTGTGATATAGTAAGTATGTAGTATATTATAATATCTCTTTAAAATAGTATATTAATGTAATACAGTATAGTTTAATAAAGCCAGTGTTCAACATTCCAAAACCTTAGAGTCCAATACCAACCATTTTCCCTTTGGCAGAGATCACCCTTTCACTATAACGTAACTAGAAACCTCTGTGGAAATTTACACTCTGAATTCTTATTCAGGTTTAAGATATTTTGTGTTGTGTGGAGCCCAGGGCACGGCCAGGTGATCTCTGGGATCCCAGAGGGCATCTCTGCCTGCCCTCCGGAGTGGCCATTCCAGGGCCAGCGATCCATTTCCTTGATCTGATTCATCCTACAAGTTTCCCCTACAAGGGGCTGTGGGGCTGGAGTTCCCCCCTTTCCACCCGTCCCAGCGCTGTTCCACGGGTGCGGACGGACAGACAGAGCCGGCTCACTTCGCTCCTGCCTGCCAGGGCTGGGGCTCGGCGGTGCCGTCCTGGATTTGGGGCAAATTTGGGAGAAAACCTCCAGAAGGAGCCCCCCCAGAAAGCAAACCCCCACAGCCCCTCCCCTCACCTGGTTTGGGAAGAATTTCCTCGGAGAGAAGTGAAAAAAACCTGTTTATTTAACAGGCAAAACACTCCCCAGCACAAAATGAACAACACCAGATGACAAAAATCTTTCACCGCTCTGAAGAGATGACAAGTTCAGAGAGTCTCTCCTGGGAGTGGTCGCTCTGTTGGTCCCTCCTGCACTGGGGATGGCTGCTGCAGGTCACACACTGCAGGCTCTCAGTGTTCCCCAGGTCCCAGTCCGGAGCAGGTTCTAATGGTTCCAAGAAAAGGGAAAGAAAAAAAACAGTCCAGGGAAAATTCGGACTGCCTAGCTAAACTAACTGACAAGCAGAAGCAAGAGCAAAAGCAAAAAGCCAAAGCAGCACTATGTACTGCCCTGTCTGAGTCCAGCAGACCATGGGGCAGTGAGCAGGCTGATAACAAAACAAAACTTCGCTTTTCAGAGCCAGTCTTGAAGGCACAGAATATAACATCCAGCATAAACAGAACAGAGAGCTGGGGACACAAGCATCATAAGGTCACCCTAGGACACCGTGTCAGCCTTGATTTCACTGCCAGTTTAAGATATCTGCCTTACAGGGTGAAAGCATCGGGGCTGCCTTGATTGCTTTGGAAATTTCTGTGTTTTACCCAACTGTGCTAGTCCTCTCACTAATATTAATGTTTGCTGACAGCAGTTGTAAGGATTAATTCATCTTTTCGTCCCCTTTCCTTTAGCATCACAGATGAAGCACAGTTACTTAGAAGAAAAGCAAAAGCTAGCAGAATGTAAGGATGTTTTCTGAGTTTCTTCTTACAATAAGATCATATGGCAAATTTGAGTTAGTTATGGCCCTGGAAGAGCATTAAAATAACCTCAAGACTGCTTCCAATGTAACTTTCTGCACATGTCATCTAAGACTGATGATCACAGAACTACACAGCACAAAACAATTGAAAAGTTTTAATTCTTCCTTCTTGGTATATTTGCAATCTGGTTTTTTTCCTGTCACGAAGCATGGTGGTGTGTATTGCTTTTGAAGCCCCTTGTCAAAAGGAATCACAAAAATAATCCAGATTTTTCCTTATGAAGTTTACTTAGCAGATGAGCAATAAACATTTTCCCAGTCATCTCTGGACATGCAACACCAACTGGCTTAAAACTGGAAATTGTAACTAAAATACTTTCAGCCAAATAGAATAACAATAATAACTAACAATAATTCCAGACTATTAATCAGCTGCCTTCATAGAACAGTTTTAGCTTTGAAACATTTACACTGTCCCTGCATTACCTGGTTAAAAGCAATTTCAGTTCATGCTATCACACAGCAGTACTGTGACAGTTAAAGATTTTTATATATTAGTACAGCTTTTCTTTAGCTCAAGTTTTACAACTCCTGCATTGCTCAGAGCATCCATTAATGTTCAAACATTATTACGTGACAACTCTGAAAAATCTAATTGATTTTTTAGACAACTTCACAAAGCCATGCCTGTGCTGTTAGCTTATCCAAATGAAAATTCCCATGGAATTGTGCATGCCTATGAAGGCAAAAAATGTGTTCTGGAAGGATTAGTTCTTCCCATCACTGCAAGGTGTGTTTGGAGCAGGTTGAAGCCCTGCTGGGGATGGGTGTGAAGGTGCAGCCATGTGGCAAATCCACACCTGCTGCAGAGGGTGCTGTGTCAGGCGGGGTCAGTTCGGCTCTGGGAAGGTGAGGGAGGAGCCTCAGAGCATCACTTGTGCTCAGTGTAGTGCTATCCCACAGGGCTGCATGTGTGAAAGGAGCAGCAGGCCCAGATAACCCTGTCACCAGCAGCCCCAGTGGTGCCTTTTACACCTGTGACAGGCAAAAGGAACTCAGGCTACAGCACCTTGTCCCTGGGAATGCAGGGGTGCCCCTGGCACAAAGCCTGCACAGCACATTTTGCAAAGAGCAGCACTGGGGAACTTTATTCACAGCTGTTGATTTGTACAGATAGTTTGGTATCTGTACAGGCAATTTCCCATTTTGCATATGTGGATAAATATTCCAGTATTTGTGAAAGCACCCATTGAAAATGTGATCTTACATGCCTAATTAATATTATCATTACAGTTCCACCAACGCTGGCTTCAGTCCAATGAAATACAAAGAGAAGTTGTATGCTGGTGTCCTCTTTTGTTGATGTATGAAATCCTTCATTTTTTCACTGTATAGCACTTCTATTGTAAGCTGCTTTTTGCAGGGAGGTTCAAGCACAACTGCTAAGTCATTCAGTCTGGAAGTTGGCGTACAAACTGACAGCTTGGAGCTCAAAACTTTTCATCAGGTTTCCTTTAAATAGGAATAGATTATAAACAATGTGTTCCAGTTTCTCATGGTTTTATTGTACACTTATGAACAGAAAGCTGCTCACTTTTAAATGAAGAAATTTCACAAGTTATTACAGCCTGATTCTCAGCCATGAAACAAGCCAACTACTGGCAACTCCAGAGGAAGCTTTGCCTCCTGGATGTTAGAATTAATGTATTAGGTCAGAATTTTCACAATAGTGTGCTGAACATTAATAAATTTGTTAAAGGACTTCAGCAGTCATGCAGATTTTTCTTTGCTTGACTTGGCAGATTCTTCAGACCAAATTTTCAAGAACATCCTATAAATAACTGGACTCCATAAGTTATGGCATTCACATTTGCCTGTTAATGTTTCTATATGTGCATATATTCATGCATATGTATTTTGCAGACATGTTAGTGCCTGCTTTTTGAAATTAGGCAATGAAATATTAGTTCAGAAGAATAGAATCTGTTTAGGATGCTTGAAACTTGAAACTGAGTTAATATACTGAACAGCAGATACTTTTTCACTGCAAGTGCCTAGCAGCTGGGTAAGCTTTGCACACAATTGCCATGGGGAAATCATGGTCATTGTGGATAGAGCATGCCAACTGTTCCTATGATTGAGCCTTCCAAAAACAGATCCTTTGACAATAGAAACCATGGCCATTTCCCTCCAGCTGTAGGTAAGTTTTACATGTAAGGCATTTCCTAGAAATCTTGGATTTGTGTTTACACAAAAAAAGGAAGTTCAACTCATAGAACTTTTTAAAATGACATAATAAATGTATATTTGCAGACACATGCACAAATATATGCATAGAGTCACTTACATTTACACATTTCTCTACCATCGATATTTTTTTCCCCTCACTTTTATTTGACAGCTCGAGATTATCCTTGGATCCTGAAAACCAAGCGAGCAGACAAACTGAGAGATGCACTCAAGGAGGTGGAGGTATGGTTCAGAAAAGTTCAAGCACAGCAACATCTAATCTGGTTTTCAAACCTCTTTCAACAGCTTTAATTTTCACAAAGATCCAACTCTCCCAGTGATGATAAATGTGCTTTTGTCTGGTGGGCTCTTCTGAAACAGCTGCATCTTTGTGTGGCATTTTTCATCTGTAAGCTGGAAAACCAGAAGTCTGTTAACTGATAGTGACAACGTGTGCTGCCAACTCCACTCTCTGTTTTCTGTTGTCCTTTAGGACTTAATGCAGAACAGTCCATGTGTGCTGAGCAAATGGAAGAACAAACATACCTGTCAGGTACGGTGTCATCAAAAGGTCTTGCAGTGTTCAGCTGGTGGTGCTGAGCAGCCATTCAGTGATGGGAGCAGTAGTGTTAAAATGTTAACACAGAAAATCACTGGGTTTTTTTAATACGTGGGCCCTTGTTAAGTAAATTGGGTTTATTTAAATTTCTACCCTGAAAAACATGCTCAAATAAAAAGCCTGGGGTTTATCAACACAAAGAAATTAACATTAAAAGGCCCTGATTCTGTGAGATGATGATGGTGATGATGATTACTATTATTATTGTTACTTACTGTTGTTATTATTACTATTATTGAAACTGAAAACATCCTGTACCTCAAAATAGCAGGCTGAGGGAGTAGCTATGTATTAAAATATATCAACAGGTCTGGAATCTGTGTTACTTTTATGTCTTAATTATCTATATACCTGTCACAAATCTTTTTACTTTGTGCTTGTGTAATATGGAAGGGAAGTTATAACTCTAAACCAACAAGATCATTAATCAAGTTGTGGAATAAAAGAGATTGTGGCATGTGGCACACATATAGTTATGTCTCTGGCTCTATGAGTTCCACATTTTGTGTACAAGAAACCCTTTTTGACATCCTCACTAAGACAGAACAGCAGGGCAGGGAGGAGAGCTGAACATGAAGTGCTCCATAATCATGTGCTTCTTCTGGAAAACGTATGTAGTGAATTTTATATCTTTATACAACCTTCATGAGGAAATGCATCATATTTGAACCTGCTTTGGTGTGGGGAATACTTGTCAATATTACTGTTTCAAAAAAGGAACTTTGTCTTCTAACTTTTATGCTTTTTTCAGACTCATAATTTTTACTTCTTATTCAAGTAGTTCCAAATGTGTGTCAGCAGAATGATTGTTAAATATCCAAACATTGTACAGCTACAATTCCAGAAATGCCTTTAAAAATAGCAAAATTTTTAAATGCTTGACATGCCAAATGATATGTAGTCTTTTCATATCAGCAATAAAACTATGATTGTCTAAGCTACATTTGCCTATCAGATCTTACTGCTAGTAAATATATATCATTCACATACACATTACATAGTATACACCTGTGAATGTTAATCTTCTAGAGCTGATTTAAATATTAATTGCTAATTTGGGGGAATCATTTTTCCTGTTACTATTGTTCTGATTAGGAAAGGAGTTTGGTTAAGAAACACCAAGTCAATTAGCTGTGAGTGCATTCATTTGCATCCCAGTTTGCTGTCTCTTCATTTGCTTCCCTTGTCCATTCTCCCTTTATCATTTTCCTTCCCCTCCCATTCATCAGTATCCACCTGCAGTGTGTACAGTTCAGACTTTGGAAAAGTAAACTTCTTGCCAGGATATGTTGTCCTGCCTACACAATCTAACACCTTTGGCTGACTATCAGTTCTGTAAAAAATTCTTCTTTATTTTTGGCTTCACATCCTCTAAGTTGTTTCAGGCTTACATCAATATGAATGAGACAAATGCAATTTAACTTATTTCTTCTACAGGATGGGAAAGAAAAGAGATGGGTGTTTTCATCTTAGTTTATTAGGTATTGAACCACGTAAAGGGGTAGTTTAATAAATTGAGTATTTGGGGTGTTTTTTCAGGTGGTTTCTAAGGCCACAGTATAAGTGATGGTGTAGGTTATAACATAAGCTATAACCAGAGTGAAAGTTATAGATAAAAATAACCAGAGTGAAAGTTATAGATAAAAATCATAGTAATTTCTGTCTGTAAATTCTGCTTTTGGTTTCTCAATCACAAAACAAAATGGTTTTGTTTAATAGTGACTGATTATTGAAATCTCCAACAAGGGTTAGAGTGTTTTGCCAAAACAATTGTGTTATTCCACTTTCTGTCTTCCTGAAAATAAAAGACCTCCAACAAATGAAAATAAAATAGAGAGAAATTAATCGTTTGGAAAAGTCTAGAACAGAAAATCTGTCTTCTATCAATTTTGATGTCAGATGGTTTGTCTTTCTGCTGCTCATCTGTCTTTGAGCATTTGGCAGCAATAATTGAACTGTCCCTCTTTGGTGCAAATGTTCTGAAGCTTCTGGAGAAGATGTTGTGTATTTATTTTTTAATTCTAAGTAGAATACTAATTAACTGTTTCAGCAGAGAGTGCTTGCCATGCAATGGTGTAATCTGTGGCACTGCTGCATTCACAGCCTTTTTTGGATGAATACCAGAGCTAGTGGGAAGAGTGCATATTTGCATTAACTTTGGAGAGTTAAAGCAATGTGTCAGACAAACAGCATGAAGAACATGTAGGAAATTACCCTGATTTTCATAATTTCAATATTTGGGGCTAAATTTGAGCATATGGTTTTAATTAGAGTATCTGTTTTTCCTTTGTTTTTAATAGCAATACAAGGTAAAATAAACTTTATAGAAATTAAAATATTTAACTCAACAGCCACATTTTCCCATTTTTCATTAAATGTTACTTATATTTGAATCTGCCATACCTGTAGCTGAACCAGGAGTAGTTGCCTTTGTATTATAATGACAAAATGCCATCCAAAAACTCGGTGGCTGCTTTACCAAGACAAATGGAATGAAAACTGAAAGGTGAGGCAATGAAAACAAGACTATGCTTTAAAAGAATAGTGTGATTTCCCTCAGATTTTGTGCAAAACAAGCACAGGGCTGCTGCCAGTGTGCCTTCTGTAGCCTAAATATACAATATACCACTATTCTTAATCCCTCACTCTTCCTCCAGCACTTCCATTTTAGAAGTGGCCCACGGGCAAAAATTGGGGGCTGTAATTTTAAATGTGCATCTGCTAAAAATAAACGTGCTGCCATGTTAACTGTTCATGTGCAAATGGCCAATTAGGCTTCATGCATATGCCCCAGTGAGAAATCCAGTGGTTTTGCCTGCAGATTATCTTGTCCATTGCATGAGGGTGTTTCTCAAAGTTGGCTTTTCTATATGAGTTTGCCTAAATGCTGGCCTGGTTTTCTACCTTTGTTAGTATTTAATTTTATGCATCAAAATTTGTCCTATCACTTTTTTTTTTTTTTTTGGTGTGCAATCAGCGCATTAGAAGTTTCATATTTGCTTCCTTGTCCATTGCCAAAATAACCCCAATGACCTTTATTTTTACAGGCCTAAGTATACATTCCACCACTTCTTAGAGCTTCTGAAATAGATGATGTGCCAGTTCATGTAAACATAACCTAGACACTGCAGGGATTTTTGTCAAGGAGCTTGCTCTCCTATTTAAAAGAGCTTAGTTGAGTCCTGAAGGACTGAGGTCTTCTCTTTAGCTCTGTTCCAACAGGATCTGAACCCACACCATTTCTGTTTGGTACTTCTGATCCCCAGCTTTGATGACCTGTGTTGAGTTGCTGAAATAATCCTGTAATCTTCAGTTAGCTGATGTCAAAGAAAAATAAATAGACCATAAAAGAGGGACGACAGGAGAAAGACAAGAAGTCTTTACAATAAGGTGCCACTGTACTCCTCAGCTTTCCCTGCCAATGAGTAATAACCTAAGGAATTAATTTTATCAGTATTGTTGAGTTTACTCAACTCAGATCTGGCTGCTTCTTGTCTTCCTCTCCTTCTCTAATTCTTTGGAATGCTTTTAAGTTTTGCCACAAAATCATGAAATCTTCCTATGAAATGATGCCATTGCTTAAGGTTTGGTTTTACAATATAAAGCAGTAAAAATAAATGAGATCTAGCTGAAACATTTGATTTCCAAATTTTTTTTAGTTTTACATTTGCATTTTGATGTTGAATTAAGCACATGCCAAGATTGCTATACAGTTTATTGTATAAAAGCCAAGCACTAGCTATGAATCATATCTGTTACCTGCTAATGAATAAGATTTATGTACACTTTGCTAAATAGTTTTGATTTCATTTCGTTGTATTTGTGTTGCAATTTACATATGTGTATAAATAGTTTTTCTGTTGCCATCATCGACATACTTAGAACTGGATTCTGAATTGAGCTCCACAGCAATATTTTCTTGCTTGTTCCATCAGCTACAATGCCCATTAGCAAACTGATTTAGCAAGACACATGGTGACACAGCACATTTGATATCAAAACCAAGACATTCTGTCTAGAAAACATGAGAAGCCAGCACCCATCCCCAGTTACTAAGAGGAACACTGCCCTCATATTAAATTCTTTTGGTTGCTTTTGATCACAACCATTAATGTGTTGTGTGGTTTTAGATAGTTGGAGCTAGAAGTACAAATGCATTGATTATTGTGAAACAGTAACGTGTAACAACAATAACTTCATCTGTAATAAGGCATGCAACACAGTAATTATGGTGGGGTGGCTAAGAAAGCAATCTGGAATGAAGAGGTGGGGAAAAACCCTGGGAACCTGCTTGAACAAGAAGTGCTTTGCAATTCTCTTCTCCTTTTGCATATTCCTTTGTCAGTTGGGCTCTCTAAGGGAAAACAGTTTGCAGCAATATTTTTTACAGGCATATTTTCCTTCTCTTCCAATTTTAATCAGATAGAAGCAAATCCTAGCTTTGCTCCACAGGTATCTTTTTAGGTAGAAGAGCTGATAAGCAGCTGAGCTGCATGAATGAGGAGTCAAGAGCTCAGGCTTCTGAGGATAAAGGGATCTACTTAAGTAGATGCTTAAGTTGTACTAAAGTCCATAAGTCATGAACCTGTACTTAAGTCCTTTGCTTAATAAAAACTATCTCAAATACATATTAGAGCACTTTGCTATTGGAGAAGGGAAGGGCTAAGTCTTCCCCTGAGTATCCTCTGCTGCTCATGCCTTTCTTGCTCAGTGGAAAGCAATTTTTGGCATGTAAAATATATAATCCTTTCTATAAAAGTCTTCACATTCAATTCCTCCATAACAGAGAAATTAGGTGGCCCTTCCTTCCCAGTATGTAGAATAACCAGGTGCCCAAACATTTTACTCAGACTACATTCAAGTACAAAGTCTCTGCCTTATTCTTCCAATAGGTATGAAGTCATGCTTTCATATTTTGTTTAGGAACACCTTGTGACTGTTTAAGCTCTGGAGATAGCTCTTCTGATTTTATTTTTCCCATCACAGTACTTCAGTCTGAAAAATTTACGATCTGTTTCATCATTGTGGATTTCCTTCCCTAATTTAATATCTGTTAGATGGGATGATGTAGTGCCTTGTGTAAATAATGCCTCTTACATTGGCTTTTATTCCTTAGCATTTATGGGCTGTTCCCTTTGGAGCTGGATCATTGTGTATCCGTGTTCAAGCCAAGTTTGCAATCTTCCCTATTTGCTTTATACTCATTTGTGCTTCTGACTGGACTGCTCCTATCCACCAAAATATGAGCTTAGCTAGGCAAGCTTAAGTGTAACAGCACCTAAATCTTATTATCATGGAGCAGTCTTTGCACAGACTACACAGAATGCAGCAAATTGAAATAGTGGTTTCAATTTGAGCACATCAATATTTTCTCTTTTATGGAATATTTTTGATGAAAGATAGCACAGAATCATAGAATCATTTAGGGCTGAGAAGACCCTTAAGAGTGAGTCCAGCTGTTAACCTAATGCTCCAAAGTTCATCACTAAAACCTGCCCTTAAGTTCTACATCTACACATCTTTAATACCTCCAGGGGTGGTGAGTCCACCACTGCCCTGTTTTCTTTAAGTGCCTGCTTGTCCTTCATGGTAAACTCTAAGAACTAATTTTTAAAAAACCTTTGTTCTAATCCAAAGCATTTTTAAAGGGAGGTGGATGAAATACTAACCTTGCATCGCAATATAGTGTGTAAAGTCTCTGATTAACCTTTTAAATTTAGACTCTAAAAGCTCCTAGAAAAATGAACTTAAACCTATGGACCAACCACACTAAGCTATTACAATAAAAATTTGTTAAAATACAGTTTAAGATTTCCCAAATATCTCAGAGTTCTGAGGACAGTAATGAGAAAGAATGTTTTGCTGTGAAATGAAAGAAGGAGGGAGCACAATGGGAGAAACAACAGAAGTAATGGAAATGATACTACATTTACCTGCTATCTGTGATTCTGTCATGCCAGAGTGATAGCACAGAGATCTGTACAGTACTGAAAATCCATAACATTGGTTTAATGGCTAATTAGTTTCATAGATGTAAAGCAAAGCACACCCATTAGCACAACATTTTATATTTATATAAATGTCTTGTCATGAAACACTGGAGAGGTTTTCATTGATTTCTATTCTAGCTCTGTAACAGGTGTGATTTATGCCATTACCAGAAAATTAATGCATAGGCATAAAGTGAATTTGCACCCTGACTGTGCCATCCCTCTTGTTGGCACATAGCACTGAAAGATTGAGGGTGTTTTACTCTCCTCTGTCAGGCTGACACCATTCAGTTATTTAGAACTGAGCTTTCCAGAGCATTTATGTAACTTCACTTCATTGTTGCTCACATCAGAGTTTGGTAGCTCCTGGATTTCAACCCTCACTTTTTCCAGCAGGTTTTTTGGACAGTTAGCTATAGCCAGCTGGAGTCAAACCTTGCTGGACTTCATGTTACCAAGTTGGAAATAAATTGTGATTTTATCTAATCTAACTTCAACATAAGGACAAATTGAAGTTTTGAAAGATTGTAATAAAAGCTGCATGAGTGTAAGCGTGTCTAACATTTTTACTAGGACAAAACCTTAAAGGACATCTGTCATGACAGGGAATATTGAAACATTGACTATATATATATATATATATCAAATGAATGTATGATTAGACTTTGGCAGGCTGGGAATTGATCATTTGTTCTCAGAAATTCATTTCACATCACAGGGTTTTATTTGTTTCTACTCCAAACATCACTAGAATTTATTTTTTAAACATATTTTAATAGGAAAATAATTTGTTTAAATACACTTGTTCTGTTCTTTGGAGAGCACAGAGGTATAGTTATATAGCAAAATATGTATAAATGAGAGTTTCCATAACTAAATTATTGGGAGCAGAGCATTGCATAAGGGACATGCCCAGTTCCTATCCCCATACTTTTTATTTATTATACAATCCAGTGGATTTCACCACAAGAAAATTCTAAAGATTGTATCGCAACCGTGTTTGTCTCACAGCCCCAGCACAGAGCAAACAGGGAATTTTTTTCTGCCAAATTCTCCTACAAGAACAAGTGTTTCTTTAGTAGTTAAGTTTTTTAAAAGCACAGGGATTTCTTTAAAAATCTGCTGTTGGGTAGAAGTAAGAGCTGGAGTCCCAGATTCCTGGCCTTTGGTGCACCCTCCAGACTTGTCTGCAGAGGTCTTTCCACAGAGAATTCCTTTTATAGGCTTTATTTTCTGAAGTCCTTTGCTGTAGTAGTTGCATTCAGAAAATGACTAATGATTTAATTATGCAAAAATCAATGTTTTTCATAACTCCTCCCACTGAGCATTCTCTCTCTCATAGAAGATATTGCACAAGAAGTAGCTGATAAATACTGTGACTTACTCTTCAAGATTATATGTACCATTTAATTTAAATTAATTAGGCATGAATATTCAATTAACTCTGAAATAACCCTGTCCAATAGCTTAAATTCTTTCTTTCTAAGAGAGACACCTAAAACATTATGTCAGCAAGTGAATGGATTTATTGGGAGCTCACAGCTATCTCCGTGGTAGGGCGCAATTATTTATTTAAACAATATATGAATGATCAGGAATAACAAGAGCAGCAAAAAGGTGCTGGTTTTAATCTGTGATAATAACATAGAATTATATTAACCCCTACTTTATATTTTTTTACATGGAGGCTATGCTGTTACTTTTTGCAGAAAATATCAGGTCTATGGATGATAGAGTGATCAGTGTAATTCCTGCCCTCTTTCAAAGCAGATTTTTGATCTCCATTTTTAACAGACTAATTCAGTACATTTTATGTAACATTTGGGGACTTAGCTACTTCTTCCAGTGTTCAGCAATGGTAGTTCTTGTACCCTTATAATTCAGTGTTGTGTTACATATCTCTGTTTCATTGAAAAAGCTTTCAAAGCCATTATAAGACGTCTTCACATCGATGATCATTAATTTTTGTAATTCTGAAAATTAGATTACTACGTAATGGACGGCTGCTAATACGTACCTTGGAACGTTTCACTTTATTAATGATTTTTGATGTCTTGTTTTCTCACTCTTTGGATTCAGCTCCTCTTTCACTCAGGTATTTTGGTGTCCCTAAGCCTTTCTGGGCCACAGCTGGAGAAGGTGGTGATTGACAGGACCCTGGTGGGGAAGCTCATCTCCGACACCATCAGTGATGGTAATTACACCCATGTGCAAATCAATTGCCTGCATTAACAATAGGCTAGAGAAACAGTATGTCAACAGGTAGACTAATTATTGCCACTGGGGACTTGCAAACACAACAAGTAATTGCATGTAATGCTATAGTTACAACCCTCAGGACTAAGAGCACTTTAAGAATAATATTTAACATCAAAGTTTTCAGGCTTGTCAAATGCTGCATGGGTTTCTAAAATCCCGTTTTTTCCACGCCGTAATCGCCGTGAGCGTGCCGTTGGAACTTGTCACGTTTATTTCCTAAGTGGGAAAGTGGGACAGAACTAAACATTAGCCAATTGAATAATTGCATGGGATAGTTGTTATTAAGGTTGTTATTTAAAAAGGCTGGAGAACATTAGTTATGTGGAGGTGTTCTGATTTCATTTCTTGATACCCAGAATCTCCCTATTGTTATTAACTAGTGACTGCTAAAAATTAAGTTTTCATTTAAGGCAGAAGAAAACTTACAAAAATGTCCCTGTTTTCCACAGCTTTATGATATGACTCATAACATTGAGAAATCAGCTGGTGTCTTGGCTTCTGCAGAAGCAGGAGTATGAAATTTTGGTGTGAGCCATGTGCACTACCTTCCAAATTCTTTAAGAGTAGACCCACATTACATCCTTCTAGGAAGAATGTGTGCTTAGTTCAGGTTTGATCTTTAATGATTTAATTTTCTCTCTGCCCTGGCATCTATTGATGCTAGGTTTTAAGAAACACCAATACTGTGTCTCACTGATCTTTTCTTATCAATATATTGTAGTGTAGTCTTGAAAATTAATATTAATATAACTATGTTTGTAGAATCTTTATTTATTAAAAAAATTTAACCCAGACCTCATTTTTTATAAACTAATTACACATAGAGAATAGAACACATTTACTATCTTGTCTTCTTTTTTTCACTCTCCACCTTAATTACTGGACTGCTAATTCCATCTGTGATATTTTGCACTCTGCTTCTGGGGGCAGGATTTCCTACTTTCAGGTCACAAAAAGTAGGAAGGCATAGAATCTAAGGTTATTCCTAAATTGAAGTAGTTTGTGGAAATTATTTTGAATACTTAGTCTTTAAAAAAACAATAAAAAATGAAGTATGTTGGTCATGCTTTACTTTGTCTTAATATGTCATAGAAATATTTGTTCAGAAAATACTGCTAACTAAATGAGCTTACAACTAAAACAACAATAAAGCAAGAAATATGTTTTACTACATTTGGACAACTGTATTTATTATTTAAGTAACATTATATAATATTTTGTCCTTGTTTTCACATATTCAGGATTTTCTTAAACCTCCATGTTTGCTACCAGCCAAGTCTGTAGGTGAAATAAAACTGCCTCTGTTCAGTAAAAGCAAACCACTCAATAACTTTCATTGCAATACAGTTTTTATTTTCATGAACAATAAAAGATGCTTTTGTTACCCACACAAATAGTGCTCAAAATACAAATTTTTATGCTGAACTATCCTTACATGAGAAACATGAGATAATGTTGTCCTAGAGGAAACTAATTTTAATTCAATGAAACAACACATCTTTCCAAATCTGGCTTCAAATTATGGTTGTGATTATAAAGCTGGCCAAGAGAAATTAATTTAGCACAAGAAGCATGTATAAAAATAATAGTTCTTACTTCAGCAATTGTGTATATGTAGAAATGGATAAGGCCACAATCTGCCAGAATTACTTATGAAATGTTGTAATTCTCATTTGAAGTAACACGTCCTCTTAACATTTGGAGTAAAGGTCAGATTGTGTGCACAAAATACAGAATTACTACTGCTTTTATAATCCTCCTACATCTAAGAAAGTGCTCCTGATTCTTATTATTTATAGGCAAAATTTCATCAGCATCTGAGGTGTGCTGCAGCTCATCCTTAATGCAAACTGTGTCTGTGAGGACATCAAAATATTTTAACTGTGTGCATGCATATTAAGGATACCATATTCAGTGGTTTTCAATTTTCATGTGTTTGCAGGATCTCAGTTATAGCTTCTGAATCACCTTATCAGATGCTTTATCACCTTTTTTATTTTTTTTTCCGAAAAAGCTAGTGTTAATGTTACATTTCAAAGGCAATTATTTGGCTCTAAACTCTACCCTTTAGCATTTGCATACCAGATACTTCAGAGTTGTGCCAGGACATGACTGTTGGAAAATGCAAGTGGTTATAAATCAGACTAAAGAAAAGCAAAGCTGTGTAGCCAGTTTTCCATGCCTATATGTAAGATTAAACTGTCAATCTACTTAAGGATATGTAAAATTTAGATTTAAGAATCTGGGATATTAGTAATAAATGAATTTTTTTTGGTTTTTTTGTTTTTCAGAGGTTGTTCCACAGGGTTTTGTTTGTTTGTTTCTAAATCTGATTCCACTTTAATTGGCATTTTCCTTTTAGGGGAGGTTTCTGAGTTTAGATTCTGAACATGGCTTCATTTTAAACCATCAGTGATCTGGCACTACTTACCCTATGACTCATTTCATACTCAGACATCTCTTCAAGTGTGGGTGCTGCTTGAATAGCTGAGTAACTCTTGGGAAAAATTCTCCATACAATTCTCTAAGTAATTTTCACTGACAGATTAGTTAATCACTTTTATATTGCACTAATTTGGCCTGGCACCCCCTTATGGTAACAGTGAGGATTCCACTGAGCTTTTCCAGACTCCAAGGGAATCTGTTCCATCTTGGTTACTTGTACTGTTTGGGTACCCCCAGGTGAAGCTTTCAGTGAATTCATGACCCCTCTAAAGCCTTATCCTGCAGGTAACAGCCTCCTTGGTGTCTGCAGCAGCACCAGGAACCTTACAGTGTCAAAATAGTCAAAATACCAGGTACACCTCGAGTACTCATTTGCATTTATCACCCTTAACACAAGCTGAGCTATATGAGGTCCATTTGCAAAATACTGGTGGATGCAACCATTAGAAAAATAAAATACTGAAGGCTGAATACTGAGATGAAAATTAATGTGGGAGGGCATAAAATGTATATTTGAATGTAGTGGCATTTTGATACGAGATAATTTATTCAGGTGCATGTAATCAGAGCATTCTTTAGGCTTTATTTCTCATTTCCAAGAAGGTTGTGACAGGATGACACACTGATATGTTTTAGGACATCACAGGGCTTTCAGTGTAATATTTAAGACACTGTCTTGAAAAAAATTGCTTTTTACAGCATCTCAGTGGAGTGTTCACTATTTTGTTTTGTTCCTAGAGACAGGTATTACAGTGCTGACAATTTTAATTTGATTTTTTTTCAGCTGTTCTTACAGACAATTTCATCATCTTGTCATTTGAGGACCGTAACCAACTCTGCTTTATTCAGTTTACAAAGACAATGGATTCTCCTGATGTAAACAAAAGACTGGAAAAACTCTCTTGTTTGGACTCTAAGGTACAGCTGCAAATGGTGACTGCAAATATTGCACCATGTATCACTGGTGTTCACTGACATTGTATAGCCACATAAATTGCAAACCTTTATATAATTGACCTGAGCAGCTCAAACTCTAAAAATGGCAGTTATTGAAAAGTCAAAAAAAAATTAGAATGGCATTCTGGGTAAAAGAGTTAAAATACTGTGCCAAGGGCTCCAGATTTCTACTGTGTTTATTTTCAGGCTCAGACACACATTTGAGTTACCCCTGCTTGACGGATTACCTTGTGTCCATTGAGCAGCAGTAAGTGACCCTTGGCACATTCTTGGCATCTAACAAGCACGAAGCAAAGTCTGTAATGGCAAACCTCAGTGTGAAAGATTTAAGTTAATGTGTTTTACCTCTTGTGTTTTGTGGGCTCAAAACACACACGGTCACTTACTGTGGCTCAGCTGATGGACACAAACACATGAAGCTTTGATAATTCAGTCATCTGCCTGAGGTGCAAGACTTTGGTAATTCTTTGCAGAAATCCTTATTTCCCCACTAGTTACAATAATGGTGTTGTCGGGAGAGTTGCTTTTAGAATTAAGGAATCAAGATACAGAAGCTGAGTTTTTCACCACTGGTCAGCTCTCTGTATGACCTTATCCAAGTGGCTTGGTGCTTCAGTGTCTCAATTTACTAGTTACACAGTGAAGACTGAAATACTCCTCTTTTGCAGCCCTTTTTGTGGGGTTGTGTCTTCACTACAGTCACAGCAGCAGCAGAAAGGCAGCCTAGAGAGAGCTGAGCTGAGCTTTAAACTACCCAGTCTGGAGGTCAGTGCAAACCAGCTCACCTCAAGATGAATTACGCTGTGTTGTGGATGGATTGGGCTGGGTAGACATCACTTATTTCAACCATAAGCACTTTGGCATCAGGACACCACTTCCTTAGGTGGAAGTGCTTGGTGCCACAGCAATATGAAAAAATAATCAGCCAAGGCAATTAACTTTGGACAGCTGAAGTAGGGAAGGGGCTGCATCCAATTCACTGCAGGAATGAAGAAGGCTCAAGCCTTTTCCCAAGAAACGTACAAAGATGTGAGCAGAAGAGAGAGTTTGTATTTATTTCAGACTGGATAAACATTAAAGAAAACAATCTTTTGCTAGCAAATATTTTCCTCTTGACAACCCCACAGTAATTTACTTCCTCACATAAGGGAGCTTGCATCTACAAGGCAAGTTTTTAAGGATATGTTTAATTTAAGTTTTGCCATAATGTGTTTTAACTTGCTTGGTAGAAATACTTTCTGCTAGGATTAATATCTAATACATTTTCCAGGCTGTTTCAGTTCAGGGCCTCTTTTCAGCAATGGCTTGTGTTTGCAAGATTGATCCAACCTCTATAACGTGGATTTGAGACAGTTCACTGTTCACTGGGAACTGAGCTGATACATACTTTACTTTAAAATGCTGTGCCTTGTGCCTGGCCCGTGGTGTTCACCGAGGCTGTGCTTTGGGAGTGAGCCCGGTGTGTGGTGGGGCTTTTTTCCTAATAGCACTAAAGTTTAACGAAGAAGCTGTGGTGAACTGCCTTTGTCATTGAAGTGTGAGGGCCACAGCTCCTGATTTAATGTTTAGAAAAACCAGAAGTATCTGCTGCACTCCTTAATAGGGTTGTTAAGTTCAGTTCTTTGCTGACACAACTGAGCTTCTCTAAACACCTCCATGCTTAACATTAGCTTTGCTTTCTCTTGAAATCAGTGGGAATCACTATGGAACGTTTCTCCACCAGCCAAAAAAAAAAAAAGGCATTTGCATTTTTTAATTGAATGTTCTTTTGTGTGAGGCTTGCTAGTTAGGCAGCTAAATATAATTTTTATTATCTTCAGAATTGCACCAGTGTGAGACTGCAGAAAGTATTATTCACTTCTGCAATAATATTGTGTCAGATCTCTGCATTGATTTACGGTTCTTCATGGCTGATTTTGGTCCAACTTCAAAAGCTGGAAGATCACAGACATAGCACTGGTGTCACTCGCAGTAGAAAAATAAGATGGTCCTCAATTGCAACTGTGCAAACTTGTAATTGTATGTAACAATATGTAACAATAACAAATATTGTGGGTTTTGGAGAAAAAAGGGTTTTTTAGAGTTGGGGTTTTGTTCAAAAGAAATTGAATGAAAAAGGTAGCGTGCACTGGTATAGAACTAACACAGGATTAAAATCTGGAGCCAAGATTCAGGAAATTTGATTGCAACCTTCATTTCTGCCTCTGCCTTTTGGCGTAGCCTTGAGAAGTGTCGTATTTGGGTTTACAGTCCCATTTCTAAAATGAGGGAAGTGTTTGTAATGATATAATTAAATTTCTGTCATGTTATCGTTGTAGTGATAAGCAACCTCACATTGTTCCGTGTCCAGGCTCATGGTGGGCAAAATTGGCAGCAGAGCTGGACTGCCAGAGTTCTGTCAATAATAAGAACACATCAACCATGCCTTCCTCCTCACAGGCTGATATTTATCCAAAAGTAGAGTTTTTTATGCAATGCACACCTAAATGAATGAATTAATCTCCCTATGCTCTTCCTTTCTAATTGATACTACCTTGACTTTTATTTGCACTTTGAAACAATAAAGGAAGACTTATTATATGAATCACTGCAGTCTTGAAGACCAGCAAAATAGAAAAACCAACTATTATTATTTACCTTTTCTCAGTGACATGAGTCCATGCTGAGAGTGACATGTCTAATGCAAGACATAAAGGTCAACAAAGATTTGTGGCTGCTATGCCACGTGCAATTGTTATGAACAGTTAACACTACAATACAGGACTAATTGATACTTGTGCAAGTATTTGTGCTTTTCCAGCCTAATCAATTTGTTGTCACCAAATTAGCTATTCTAATTCAAGTAGCAGCTACCTCCTAACTCTTGTGGATGTTTTATCTTTGCCTGTGAAAATATTTTGACAAGTAAAACATAGGATAGCCTAAAAATATTGACCTTTTTCAAGTTTTTCCTGTCTGTGTTTTTTTAATCTATTTCAATTTACTGAAGGAGACAGAACAAGGAGTTAAATGTTTACCATGAGAGAACAACATTGGTAATTACTTTGATTTCAGTTGCTTTTTATGTGTATTCATGGGATGAAGAGGTCAATAATATTATGACCATGCAAATAGAAAAGGGTTCTTTTTGACCATATAAAAAACAGCAAAGGATTATTAAAGCATTAACCTTGATTTTAATGGCCTTGGTTGAGAGCTGAGATCACAATTTGGATGAGCCTGATTATTTACTAAATACAATACATAAATGCAACGGGTTCTTAACACCCATTGCACTCTGGCATTATCGCATTACTGCCAGCCTTTGTTGCCTTGCAGACAGGAATATGAAAGCAATCTGTCATGTAGTGAGACTGGCTCCAGAAGCATTTCTCTGATAAGAAGACCCCCTGCCCTTTGCTAGTGTCTGGTCCAGTAGGCTTAGCCATGCGCTTAATCCCCAGAAAGTGGTTCGATTATTGCTGACCAGCAATGGCAAGATAGTTTTTTTTTCCCCTAGCTATCAACCTTCCATTAATTCCTTAAGCAGAAATGCGGTGCAATCTATATTTCCTTGGCATGTGTCACCCAGATGGTGCACTGCTCATGTTTTCAAATAACCATGCTCCAAATAACAGAGTTTGAATAATAAATTCCACAAATCCTTCCTGAGAAAGAGGCACAATTCTCAAGAGCTGCATAAACTTTACGCATGATGCTGTAGCTCATCCACATTATGCAGAAAAGTGTATGTCCTTTTGCAAAGCGGGTGTTTGTGTTTCCATTCCTTAATTTGGGGAGGAAGAAGAAAGATATATGTTTGCTCAAATGCTGTAGAATATATTTAATATTTGATTATGTCTTAAACACTAGCCTTAGCTCCGTGGTCAGCTTTGCAGAACTTGTCATTTAATATGGCTAAGCTTAAATCCTGTGTGGAGGTCGATGCTGTCAAGCAACCATGACTGTACATTTTGGTATTGATTGGAGTCATTGCAGTAAATTCCTTCTTAACTCATATTCCTTTCCATCCCAATCCCCTCCCCACAGATAAAAGAGTGAGCATGTCTTTCTGTGTGAGGAGATATTTTTCACGTTCACAGACAGCCTCTATGAAGATATATGTAGGCAGAGCTCTGTGTATATATACATTCTTTCTCACACATCCAAAGTAAATGTTCCCATTTGCTCCTACCATGCTATTTTATCACCTCCAATATTTCCTGCATTTTTTCCCTTCCCTCAGATTTCTTATGTTGATATACTTGGACCAGAAGGTAGAAGGATGAAACGTCACCTGGCAATAAACTGTATGCAAGATCTGGTCATTTGCTGGTGGTCAGCAGCCAGTGATGGAGCATGGCCTTGGTCTCCTATTTCCTGTCAGAGGGACAGAGCCAACCTATTGCTATTAGGCTGTGCACATGGCAAATTGGAGGTAAAGTGATGAACTGTTTTGTTACATGATTTTTTCAAATTTGCTAAAGAAAGAGCTATTCAACTTAAATGCATATTCGAGTAGATAGAAAGAACAGATATGATTAAATCATAAGACAGGAAGATCAGCCATTCTAATAGTAAAAACAAAGGTTTGTTATTTAGCAGAAAAGCACCTTATTTACTTTGTTTACTATTTTCACATCAGAACTGTCAACCTGAGAAATGTAGCCAGGAAATTAGGTCTTTATCATGAAATAGCTTTGGTGCTGCTGAGACTGAAAATAGAAGTGTCAGAGTTCCACTAGAAAACTCTAATATGAATTAGCAATTTTAACTGTTGCATGTATGTGTGATGCAATTATTTTACATTGTCTGCAATGTTAACTGATAGGCAATTTGCATCTCTTTCAAGTGTTTTTCATAAAATATTAACTATGCCCAGATGGTGGTTAAATTTTTGTTATGAGTATTGGTCAAATCAGGGACTGATATTTTTCTCAAAGGAAAAGTTAAAACTCACCATCTACAGGTGGGAGTGTAAGCTATGAGTTAGGACAAAGCTACAAGCTGACCCCCCTCCTCCACCTGCTTAGCTTTCATTTATAGGCAGATGCTTTAATTTCAATTATTTAATTTTTGTGTCGTCTGTTTAAGAATATTTGAATCCAATTTCTTTCGTTAGGTAGAAATATTTAAATGAAGCTATCTGGGCATACTCTGAAAGATCTGGAGCCTGAATTTAAAATATAAAAGTTTTTCTGGACAAACATCTTGTATAGATGCTTCTGTATTTGGAATTTTATTTTTGGTTTCTCTTTACCCACTTCTAATATGGACTAAAAAGGCACTGACTGTGGGAGAAGAGCACAAACTCGAGGATCAGCTGTGGAATAGTGGTTCTGGCTTAGCTATTGCAGACTATTTCCCTGTAGGGAAAACCCCTAAGTAACACTTAAGAATAAGCTACTCTTACAAACAGCATCCTCCTCTCTTTAATTAGGGAAGATGTAAATGTTTTAATGTCTTGGAACTATTACTTTGATAACTAATATTAATTTAAGTGAGATTCTTTTCCCTTGGGATTTTCTACCTATTGAAAGTGATGAGAAAAGGTAGCTGAGACAGCTTTTCTTTTCTTATTTCTGTCATTAGTCACTGTAGAATTGAAGTTTAAATTACCTCCAGCTCTGCCTTCTTTACTTCTTTTCAATTGACCTCCCTCCACTTGCGGTCATCTTTGACTCATCTCTCTCCTCTGCCTGATCCACACCTGCAGTTCTCCATTCCCCCTGCAGCTATGCCAAATCACATGGAAAAAATTACTCTGGGAGCTAAAATGTGAGGCTGTTCTTTGTAAGCTTTTCCAGCCCTGTGCCAGTTAATATGAAACTTCATCCTCCTAACATTTCAGACCTTATTTTTTACCATGACTTCTGTATGTCCAGGTTCTGGGAGCAACATTCCCGTGCCTATTTTATTCCTTCCCCCATCTTCCAGAAATCTCCCTATTGCCACCATAGCAGTTTGCAGTCTCTGTTTCCTGAGATGGTTTTTAGAGACTCTTTTCTTTTAAGAAGTCAACAGAAACCACCCTATCAGTTTAAAGCTCTCTGTGTTTCATTTAATATATTTCAGGAAGATTTCCAAATCACAGCATTCCCCTGCATCTTTCAATACACTTTGTTTTATCCTTTTCTGGTTTAAACTCTGCTGTAGTCTCAAGCACATCACTGGTGCTTTACACAATATTGATAATAAACACTCTCTGAGGTTTTAGGCTTAAAGTCATAGTAATTTTAATTTGGCCCATATTCTAACAGAAATACAAGAAACTTCTTTTTAAAAGCAGTGCTGCCAAAATTGACTGTTGCTTTCCCCTTTCTGATTCTTTGCCTGTACTTTTCTGTTTTAATTCTTAGATCTTCAGATGAGATTTCTTTTCCTGTATTTATCAATAAAATACCAAGCACTATGCCAGGGCTATGGAAAACTAAGTCATAAATGAGTAACAAACTGTCTTGCTGGTTGTCAGTGAGGCTGTTCCATGTATTCAGCTCTTGGATGCTCAGGAAGGCTCAGGTCACTCTGCCTGTACACTTAGCCTATATATCCATCATGAGTCACCCATGGTGCTGTTGCTTGAGGTCTTTTGTTTGATTTCTACAGAGTTCCTTACGGGCAGGGATTAAATTCCTGTGCATGGATGGGAGAATGTCATAACCCAGAAGCTCTAGAATTAGCATCAACCCCCAGTCTGCATTTAACTGAGGTGCATTTTTCCCCTACAGTCTTCAAGGGAAACTTTAGCACCTTTAACTTCTGAAGGATATGTGAAAAAAAGCATAGTTAGCATTTCTAGATAGCTTGTAAACAGTTCCTCTCTAGGACAGGTACCACAAAAATACAGTGGTTCTGTAATCATGCAGGTTTGCCTCTCTTTGCCTCCAATCCCTTGCCATTTGTAGTATTCCTCAGGTATAGATTTGAAATAAAAACTGGACATGCCATTGTTATTCATTAAAATGAATAACATTTTAATGTTATAAATCCATATTTATCATATTTGACCAGTAATATGAATTTACTCCCAGTGAAAGATTATTGTCAATACAAGAAGAATGAGAAGTGTGAATTTACTCAGTTTAGAACATTTATCAAGAAGTGTAGTAAAGTAATACCACCAACATTTTACTTGAAAATAGTAGTATCAGCTGGATAAAATGGCATTATTATCTAGAATTAGGAGAAAACCAGAAATTGCTGAATAACAAGACCATAAAGAGCTGTTTGGCATGCTGGCTTTATGAAACCAAGCCCAAGGAAATGCATGGGTGCTCACCACAGCCATCACCTCAGCGCTGACCTACAGAAACCACAAAACAACCTGGCAGCTGCTGCCACTCCTGCTGCTGGGGCAGAGCAAAGGCCAGCGGGCACTCACATGGTTCTGCTTCCTGCCTGGAAGAATTTTCTGAGTGATCCTGGCTGCCCACCAGGAGAGTGCTTGTTAGGATGAGGACAGGAATAGTTCTGGGATGAGATGGCTCAAGCTCTCCCCATGATCATCACCTGTAACTACACGTTCTGTGTTGGGGTGATTCACACTGCACCAGGAGTGTTTGGGGCATTGTGGCTTCAGCAGCTTTTCAATTCAGGGAAGGAAACACATTTTACTTTTTAAACATGCTAGAAATTTGATTTGAATTTTGCCACGTGGCTTTTTATTTTTAGCATTTACTACTATTAAGGCTGCAGGTAGCCACTATTCCTCTACAAACAGAAATAACTTTTTCCTCGCAAATCTTGATTTATTTTACTGATTTTTTTTTTTCTGAGATCAGTGTTTACTGTGTTGAATGCTGTAAGCTTTGGTGAAGAATTGTAGTTTGAAGAAATAAAGGTGCTTTTCTCTGTAGCATGTGACCTTGCTTCGGTGTGCAATGCATGGTGCTGCAGGAGGGTTTCTCTGTTGGACCTTTGTCTGCTTTCCTGTGTGCATAGGTTTCCTCCAGTAAACTCACCCATTCTCTAATTCATTTATTTAATTATTGGAGGTCTGTTTGGTTTATTTTGTTTGGGGTTTGTTGGGTTTTTTTAGCCTTAAAGTACCAACAATCAAAGAATGTTATTTAAATTGTATCCCTGTGGAGATAATGCTGGTGTTTTGATTTCAAAACCAGAAGAGGAATCTTCCAGAAATTATTTCAGACAATTTGCTACGAATGAATAGGATCTGATGTGAAATCATCTTTGGATTAAATGCTTTGGGAGAAAGTCATGTTAAAATCAACATGAACTTTATTCTGCAAACACAAATTAACAGGAGGTGCTGATGCCAGGGCACAGTTACTGCAGCACTTTGCATTTGTCTTCACCATTCTTATTTTCACTCCATTTAGTGCTAGTGGGAATGACTGAAATTATGCTTCAATCTTGTGAAAAAAAATAATTTCCCTGAGAGAGAATATTATTTTTCTTTCTCCCAAGAGATAATATTTAATAGTTATTGCTTTCATATTGTGCCTCGGATTTGTGAAATAAGCACAGCAGATTTTTTCTGTGTGAGCTGTCCTACAGTTACTGGAGTGCTCAGAAAAACATCTACCCTGTCTGAATGGCTGAAATACCTCTCACACACACACAGCAAAGAATGTGAAATCCTCAGTGTCACACTGGGTTAGAAGTTGAATGAATAATACAGGATAAAGATGATGATGATAAATTTTGAAAGAAAATAAGAATAGGTGTTGACTGGAGATCTAAATAATAAGATTGCATGTAGGTCTGTAGATACAATGAAGCCAAATAAGTAACCTGGAGTAGGAGCTTTTCATTTTTATTTAGAAATGTTTTAAAACAGGGTGGTTTTTTGCCTTTCAACTTCACTAGGCCATATTTAAAACTATTTTCCTCTGGTGTGCACCACACTTCCCACTTTACATTTCTAATGAAAATGTTTGTTGCTATTTGGAACCTCACTGTGTGAAATTAAATAAGCACTTTTTTAACATCCATAAAATAAATCAAACATTCTTTTCTCATCTGAAAGACACACAATTCAGTCACAGCAAGCTTATTTCTCTGTTTCCTTTGTTTTCTTTTTTTCATCTGCCTGGTAAGCCAATTTTCTGCTTAAGGACTACTGGTTAAAACTCTTACTTGTTTTGCTATGTGGACTTTATCCTTTCCCAGCACTCTATGCAAAATAGTTCGATTTTAAGTGTTCAAAAAATTTTACTGAAAAGAGTGATACTGCCCACACAATCTAGCACTACTATTTCTCTCAAACATAAAATGAAAGAGAATGTTTTAAACAGCATAGCAGGCCTCTTATTTACAAAGATTAACAGATTCCTTTACTTGGATTGTTGTGATTCCTGGCTCCAGGATTTGGGAACCTGGCATGTTTAGCATCCCTCATCCTGCTGATGAGCTGAAGCAGAGTCCAAGGCAGTACTGCAAGGGGAAAACAATATAAATGTGCAGTAGTGGTGCATGACTGCTACATTAATAAAGGAAATATTTATAAATTACATGGACGGTATTTAAATGCATGTACTGTATTTTTGTAGCAATCATGTCATAAAACTTTTAAATTTTTTAATTAATGTATTTATTTTAAAGAAAGTAGTTGGTTTTACTTCATGCAAAATACTTCCAGAAATCTTTTCTTGAAATCCAAGGCTTAGTCCAAGATTTATGGGAGGTATTGAACATTGAATGGACTATACACCCTGCCTTGTGATATTCCAGCTCCATCTTTTCAGACCCACTGCCCTGTCCCCTCCTCCACAAATCTGACACTTGTTCTATCCATTTCTGAGGAAACTCCTCCAGATTTTGCTTTCCCATTCCATAAACAAATTATTTAATGTCACCTTTTAGGGTTCCAGAGAACTTCTTCTCATCAGGAGGGAATCCCAGTGGATCCCTTTAAATGGAAAGCTAAAGTCCTATATGCACTATGTTTACTACCATGTGTCTACTTACCAGAGAGGGGAACAATTGACAGAATGCCATCTTCTTGGGGAAAAAGAGAAAAAGAGTTTTGATTATTAGGCTTATCTTTCAAAAGCATTATTAAAGTTTCTGTAGTTGTGTGTCTCTCTGCTTTAATTTTCCATGTAGTGGCATGAAGAATGAATAATAAAACGAATTTCTGACAGAGAAACCCAAATCTTCCCTCTCAGATGAAAGAGAATATTCATTTTTCCCCTTCAGAATGCTGAATACCAGATACATTCAGCAGAACTGGAAGGCAGAACAAAGAGGTCTCTGGGCTTGGTTCTCTTCCTGCAAGAGGCACATGAGGCCACTGATGCATGAGAAGCAGCTTATCTGTTCCAATCTGGGGAGAAATGTTTCTCTTCTTTTCAGCCAGGATTTGAACAGCAGTGTCTAGAAAGGTTTCCTTTAAGCCTTGTGTGTTTAAACATTATGCCAAACCTTATGTTTTGAAAGGCAACAGAGAGTTTCTCTCCTTGCAGGAACTTTTTCCTAGCTTAGAATTGTGTTATATACAGCAGCCAAACCTACCCTAGACTTCATTTCAAGGATTTGCTCTCAAAACTATGTGAAGCTAGGAAGCTTCTCATCTCAAGTCTCATTAGATTAGTCTTCCAAAATGGAAAATTTTACTTCCTTTGAAATTCTAGGTAGTGATTGTCATTTTGTCCTACTTTTGCTCTAAGAAAGCAGGACAAAATGATGAATTGGTTGCAGTTTACTTGCTGACTCTCAAACAATCATATGGCAACATTTCTTGTTCTGTGACTGTTTCTATTGCTGTTTTCCTCCAGTCACTCCTATGTAGTTGTAAAACCCATGTTTCACACATTTTCTTCTCCATTGCCTTAACCTTCAAGGCCAGTCTCTCTTCAGAATTTAATAGTGCTTTCAGACTCTCATCTCTCATAGGCTGATGATTTTGTGGATCTTCATGACTTTGTTGGGGCTTTTGAAGGGTTGTCCAGAGAAAAATACTGGTTTGGGGTCAAAATATGTAGCAGAGTAATGCAGTACATTGAAACTTCCCACAGGAAGACAGAAATGTGAGTCCCAGAGAGCCTCAAGGCTCATTTCACTGATGTTATAGAAGCTTTGAAGACTTGCTTGGGCAAGATTTCAGTTTCACACATTTGAAAGGGAGCTACCTGGGTCTCTATACATACTCCTAGGGAAAACTGCAGAACAAACAGTAACACTTCCCTTTGTCTTTATCTGGGGTTAGAGAACTCTGTGGTCACAGTGATCCTTTGTCCACAATAACCTCTTCTAGGAGCTTCCTTGCCATGCAATTTAACACCCTAATAAACACACTTCAGCAGTTCTAACATCTGCACAGTAGCCACTGCAAGGTCTTGTGGGCATAAAATGACTGGTTGCAGAGGCTAAGCCATTGGTGAGGGAATGGTTGAGGTGAGAAAGTGTTTTTCAGACTATAAAAGTAATGTAATCTTTTATTTCCTCTTTGATACGTATTTTCATGGATCTCTGTTGAGATTGGTTGATGTGGTTTTCACAGGTTAAGTGCACTGGCTTCTGCATCAGGTGCTTTTGCATTAAGTGGTTCTTTGCATGACCCTAGCTACTCATCTAAAAGTAGCAAAGATTTTTTTTATTAACTGTCATCTGGTTTCCAGCCAGAGAACTGCAATAATCCTTTTTTTTTCTTTCTTTTGAATGAGAAACCCTTTTGCTGACAAAATAAGTAAACTGTCAGAACAAAAGATCCTAATCAGTCTGACCAACGTCCCAAAAAGCTTGTTTATAAATTTATCAGTTCCTTTAGAAGTAATCTGTAGTATGCCAAAAAAAATCTGAATTTCTTATTCTCCTTTACAGGATGAAAGGCTAAATTGCATATTCAGTTGGTCTTGTGATCTGTGGAAATCAAATTTAAATTGCTCTAACATTATGTGTGCCTTTCTGTTTTCACCCCGAAATTTCTAGATTTCCTTCCTCATCCTCTCTCTACCTTTTAATCACATTTTTACCCCTTTCTGTGCTTTCCACACGTGGACTCAAGGGGCTTCCAAAAGTTGTGGCAGGCCAGCAGCTTTGATTTACAATGTGGAGATTGCTGTGGGTGTACATGAGAGCAGCGTTCGGCTCAGGTTCACATCTTCCTTTCACTCTTTATTTCTGCATCAGCAAACACCAGCAAGTTTCTGACTGGCTTCCACTCCTCTCATTCTTCTAGAGCCACGGCTTTTCTCCCTGTTTTTTATGAAATAGCTTTTCATAAGCTCATCTGTAACTTATTTACAGCTGTTGTTTCTCTCATGGTTTCCCTGCTCAAATCCTGTACAGCACCTCTCGTTCAACCCCGTTTATCAGAGTACATGAACCTTCTCTGGTCTCCACTGCTGCTTCCACCTCCTAAGGGTACTTCCCATGTTTCCACACTGCAGATTCTTGCTCTTTGTCAGCTGCTGTCTTTTTGTCACATTCTGCCTTTGTGTTCTTCCTCCCGTTCCTTTAACTTTCAAGTACCCTGTAATGGTCCCTGCTTTTCTGCTATCACAAATTCATTATTTCTGCCTCTAAAACTCTGTGGCACCCAAGAACATCTACCACCTACTCATTTGGCAATGTGTAGTAGGTGCTGTTTTAACATGCCATTGTTTCTACCACTACAGTGTAGTATTTTCTGCTACCATGGCCCAAAGCAAATGATCAAAAATCCTCTGTGCTTGATGCTAAGAGTAACTTACTATAGATTTTTCCCAGAATGTTGGGATTTTTACCCCAGCCCACTTGTGAATAATTATTAGTTATTCTTTTACATCAAAATAACTAATAACTAAAAATTAGTTATTCTTTTACACCAGTCCTTTCTCCTCTTACCATCACTGACCATCCCCTGTTTTATCTTCAGTTCTGCTAACCTGTTACATAGGTCCAGACAAACAAATATGGCTCAAACTCTATTGCAGAGTTTCTTTAATCAAATCAATTAACCTTCTAAATGTTAAAAGGGTAGATTTCAGAGCTCCATTTCGACAATGCCTATAGTAAAGGCAGGCAAGCCCAGTGGGAAGAAATGATGATGTCCACACAGATCAGAAGGCTTTGGAATGCTGAAAACTCTCTTTATTAAAACTATACTATATTACATTAATATGCTATTTAAAGAGATATTATACTATTACATACTTACTTCTTACTTACCTATCTCTAACTAACAAAGTGACTCTCCCTGAGAATCCAGACACAGCTGGATCCCACTGGTCATTAAACCCAAACAACCATCACCAGAATCCAATCAAGAAATCACTCCAGGTAAACAATCTCAGAACCACATTCTGCACCGGGAAAAACAGGGATAAGAATTGTTTTCTTTTCTTCTCTCTGCTGCTTCTCCATGCCTTTCCCAGTAAATCCTTGGGAAAAGGTTGTGCCTTGCCCTGAAACAAAACTCACCAGCCCACGTCCCTGATGTCAGTTTGTAGGATGCCCTTGGGACTGTCAAGGCAGCCCAAGTTCCAGGTGGTGGCATGTCACCTCATTTATCTGCATAGAGAAAGCAAGGCACAAACTTTTCCTAAAGATTTGCTGGGAGAAGGCATGAAGGAGCTGCAGAGAGAGAAAAACATCTTTTATCTCTGCTCTCTGTTCTCCCCTGTGGAATTTGAGTTGGAGATTGTTTATCTTCAGTGAC
>VXBC01010805.1:333020-399321 GCA_013399945.1 Ploceus nigricollis
AGAGTGTTCAGCATCTCAAAGCCTTCTGAACTAGAGTCAGACATCCTTCATTCTCTTCCGAGGGGGTCACTGCGTTTCTGATACGTTGTGTCTGGGACACATCCTGCTCCGTTCAGATTTTCAGGGGTCGGGTGTAGAGAGAAATGAGGCGACGATGCCTGCTTGTGACCGACCCAAAGGAAAGCACACTCGCAGCAGTCTGGTTTTCAGAGTAAATGGCTACAAACGAGTACCAAAAGGCTTTGGCTTTTTGCCAGGTGCTGAGTCACGTCCGCACGGAGTGGGAGCCCCTGGATGCCAGGTTCAGCTGTGCCCAGCCCCAGCAGGTGCTGACGGTGGAGCGCTCGGTGTCCGCAGCCAAGGAGCCCATGGCCGACAGCTGCGTCTACGCGTGCGTCAGGAACCGCATCCAGTGCGCCGCCGTCACCAGGGTGCCCCTGCCAGCCAGGGCCCTCAGCTGCTGCAGGGACGTGACAGAGGACAAACTGGTGCTGGGCTGTGAGGACTCCTCAGTAGTTCTGTACGAAGCCTACAGCCAGGTGACTCTGCTGGCCCAAGCAGAGCTGCTCCCTGCTGTGATGACCTACCACCCTTCCGGAGCCGTGCTGGTGGTTGGCAGCTCTCAAGGGGAGCTGCAGCTTTTCGACACGGCACTGTCTCCAATTAAAATTCAGCTCTTGGCACAGGAATATTCACCTGAGGCAACTCTGCAATTCAGTAAGCACTGTGACGTGCCCACCAGCCTCATCCAGATCCAGTGGGCTGCTCCTCCAGGTGCATTTCCCAGTCCTGACAGCATGGATATCCACGATCTTCTGTTGGTTAGATTTGATAAAGGACCCTTGGGAGTGCTGCACTTTAAACTTGGTAAGTTACTAAGCACATCTGTATGAACCTTGAGCTGTCAAAGAAACATCTGTATCCCACAAGGTTGGGAACACCCTAATTTTAGGGATATGAGACCATAGCCTTAAAAGCAAATTGTTCCAAAGATATCTGAAGATACCAAGGAGTTCTTTACGTTTCACAATAACTTTATACCTTTTCCTATTCATAGAAATATTCTATTCTATGAATAGGAAAAGGTATAAATGGTCCTAGTCTATGAATAGGAAAAGCTATAAATGCTGACCTGCTGTCTGATCAGCATCCCATAATGTTCCTCACTACTTTAATAAAGCATAACAATTTTTCCTCTGGAAAATTCATTTAATCTGTAGTATATAATCTTAAGAATTTTATTCATTCTGTAGTAATAACCCTAACAAGTTAAAATAAGCTATATTAAATAATAGAACAGTAATGCTATTTTCTTTACCAAATTTTTTTTTGCATGTGTGATGTGTATTTGTTCAGTATTCTGTTCTTCCTGGCTTCAGTACATGAAGTTGCACCTTTTTTTCCTTTGAAGACTTTCCCCAGAAGAAGGATGATTTTCATAACCTTCAGAGAAGTTTGGTCTCTCAATTAATTTGCAGGGAGTTGTGAATAAAAGAAGTAATAATGCTAGTTTTAGAATTTATATAACACTTCTCTTTTTAGGTGTGAAGTGACTTTAAAAGAGTAAAACCACAACTAACTTCCTTTTACAAGCAGAAAAACAAGAAGCAGTAAAGAAAAGCTAAAGGGTTTTCCAGGAGTTACACAGTGAACTAAGAATAAAACCCCTGCAGTGGCTCATCAGTGAGAACTGTATTCATTTCATTCAAGTCAGGCAAGTTACAGTGGTGCAAGCCCATTGTGAGAGCTAAAAAAACAATCATGCTTAAACCCTCTGACTCCCAAGCCAGTGTTTCAGCAGGGCAGACAGCCATCCTGGAGAATTTCAGCATTTTGCCCATTGTCTGTCCAAGAAAACAGGATTACTTCTGTAGATCTTTATGGGAGTTTTTAATGATTCTTTTGTATAAAGCTATTGAGATTAGGAAGAAGCCTTTTTTATAAAAAAAACAAAACCAAACAAATTGTCAAAAGACTCAAAATAACAACCTAGGTGATAGTAAGATTTGCAAATCTACTTAATTTCTTTACTTAATGAGACACACATGGACTTTTGTGGGGAAAAAACTGTCTAAAATTACCAGAGACCTAAAAATTTGAAAGACTGAATTAAAAAAATTTAACCAAGTGTGCCACTGCAAAAAGCAAAATTAATGTAATAGGATGTTGGTGACAGGAAGATGTTGGATTGACTTCTAGTTGTGTAGTTTTAAAAGAGCTGATCCAGATTATTGCTGTTATCCAAAAAAAAAAAAACCTATTTAAAAACCTGTTTACAGGTTGTCGTTCATTTTGAGATAATTAGCTGCATTAAGTTCAATGACAGGTTTAATAGTTACAGAGTACCCCAGAACACTAATTATAACAGCTATTTGATGATTTTGTGCATGTTGGCCATTTAAAAAAAAATTAAATTATCTCTGTCCTGATTTGGTGGGATGGAGTTGAGCAGGAGGCACTCTACCCACCTCTACCTTGCTTTTCTTCAGTCCTCCCTGGTGAGGTTTTCTCACAACAGCTTTCCAGAATGCACAGCTTTCCCCTTGCTATCTTTAGCACATTTATGTTCTTACCAAGGCAAGCAGGCTCTCAGTACAGGGATTTAGAGGCCTTTCCTGCTAATTGCCAGCTTGTAAACTTAATTGGACCGTCTCCCTGGGCACCGTTCCTAAATCAATTAGGCAGTGAGTTGGCTGTCACCTCTTTCTCCCAAGCAGGTTGCCTGGAAGCACCACCCAGGAGAAGTCAAGCATCCAAATGGGAAGATGTTGACCTCTACAGCTGAAAGTTATCACATTTAAAAATTCATTCTGTATAATTACTGTAAAACCTCTTCTAGGAAGAAGACAAAACTCTCCCCCCTCTTCCCTCTCTCCCTATTTGTAGTCCACCACACAAAAATGTGCTGCTCTCTATTTCATCCTGGTGTTCAGCTTTATACCTCACCTCCTCAGTTTGCCACACTGCCAAGGGAACACTGTGTTGATTAGTAAGTCCCTCTTCACAGTCTCAGCAGTTTTTAGGTTTCTGCTATTTAAGAAATAATGCAGAACAAATAAATAAATTAATTAAATGCAATAATAAATTATAGCAAGAGAATTAGGGGCTCATGACAGCAAGACCCAGACAGGCATCCAGGACTGAAATAAAATCCATGAGTAACGCATGGCTTGGAATTGTTTCCCACAGAAGTCTGTTAAGAAACTATGTCAGTGAGAATAGACAAATATGGTTTTAACTTCCAGCTACATTATGGTTTTGGACAAGTTCTGTGAATCTCCATTATGCTGTCTATCCAGATTTATTTCAGGAAAAAGTCATATTAAATATACCCTCAAACACTAATGGCAAATATTTTTGCTGTCTGATGCCAAACTCATTTCCAAAAGCGGCTTCTTGTTGTTGATGTCAGCCCAGATCTTGGATAATGCCAAACGTGGTGCTGGTGCCAGTGGTTCAGCATTGCTGGCCTCTAAAGGCATTTTAAATATAGTATTGTATTTAATTAACAGGAAAACATGGATTTTCATCTTGGCTGACAGGTTCATGTGGAGATTGCCCAGCTGCTGTAATTCTTTAAAAACACTAAACATTTAGGAAGGATAAAGTCTGCCATAAGTATGAGATATTAACAAGTTAAACATGGCTGTTACCCAGCATAATGTCCATAGGCTTTAATACATGCAAATGTAAGGTGAAATACAATAGAAAACCTTTCTTTAATGATGCTAAACAAATTAAGTACTTCTCTGTTACTAAATGTGAATATATATAACGTTTTCCCCCAAAAACATCCGTTCTGTATATGCAAGTTCTCTGCAGTTTACTTCTCCTCAAGCTGTATTCAGATGTTTTTCTCCCCTTTTTTTTCCCCTCATGTCTTATTTCACATCTCAAACAGTATTCACAAGTTATGAAAGTTTTGTGAGGTATGTTTTATAAATAACAGGTCTGCTTTTCTCTGTTACCAGGCCTTGTTTACCCCAGCCAGTTCTATGGTTTTTAATACCAGTATTGAAATTCAGCTTGTTCCCTTTCTCATCAGAACTTTTTCCATATGTTTAGTTTCAACAAACAACATCAGAATATAAACTGAGAAAATTAAAAAAAAATTTAAAAAACACCAACCCAAAAACTATGTTTTTATTTAAAGAGATTTAATACGTAAATTTATTCCAGTCTCTTTCTAATATTTGGAGGAGTACTGATAAAGATTACTCTATCAGAGCAACCCAAAGGGAGCAGGAGTTGCTAAAATACCCTGTGTGGCCAATGTCATATGATTATTTGGTTGGTCAGAGACAATCAATAACATTACTTCCTGCAGCTTTTTAGTCACCTTTTCTGTTTGGAAGCTGAGATCTACAAGTCAAGAAACATTTGTGTGCAAGCTTGTTCTTGTTTTCATGTGCAACTGTAATTCAAAGGTCTGTAGTATCAAGATGATGATAAGTTCCATGGTGTCCCCTCAGAAAAAATGCTCCACTTAGAGAATATGGCCAAGCTAGAAGGAAGTTCCAGAGCAGTTGCAATATGGAAAATAATTGAGTAAGAGCTGCTTTGAGGTTGGAGCTGCTCTACACTTGTATGGAAAGATAAATGCTGGGGTTTAGTGTTGTCCAGCACTCTTTCCCTACAGGAAGGAGATGCTGTAAAAGTGAATTTATTACCTACCTTGCAATAGTGGTAAACTGCAAATAAACTTGTTCTACATTGTCCAAGCCAAATTTCATTATGTAATGTTGTCACCAGTGACTTTTGGCTACATTCATTCAATATCCATGTGTGAAGTTCATTGGTGATTTTTTGTCTGCTGTCCAGCACCCTCAGTCTAAGTATACCAAGATAGTAAGGTGCTATCTCTTATAAAAAATTTAATACTGAAACCCATCAGCTTAATTTTAAATTATGGTAATTATTTTTAACTGTGCTGAAAAGGAGTCAGCTGCTGGTTTACATACTCTGTATCAAAGTATAAACCCATTATCTCTGGTTGTAATATTTATCTCTGGTTGTTAAAGGTGTGCTCACACAGGTGTGCTCACTGTTAAAGGTGTAATATTTATTTCTGGTTGCTAAAGGTGTGCTCACAAGAGGACAACTGGGCCTTGAGGAAGTCATCCACCAGTACATTCGTTATGATGAAACACAGGAGGCAATTAATGTCCTGAGCACCATGAACTGGAACACGATGGGTCAGCGGTGCTTCATCTGCCTCAGTGCCATTTGCAACCACCTCCTCAAACAAAAGCTTACACCAGCCAGAGAAGGTAAGAGACTGTTTCTATTTCTAATGGGTTTTTGTGGTGTCTTGGTGATTCATGTGGGGATTATGACAATGTATTTGTTGGCTGTATAAAGAAGGCAGTAGTGAGAATCCAGACAGGCAGATTATGGTGCCTCATAATCACATGTCATTGTAGACAAGTAATTGCTATAAAATCTGGACCAATGCATTGACTACATTTTAGTTTGTATCAATTGTGATGCTAAAATAATGCACATTATAATATATATATATATGCTATAGGCATTACTTAATATATATAGCACTAGCATTATATCCTGTAACTTCATTACATTCTATAAATTTAGCTAATGTTACAGACAAAGGTTAGTTAATACAGAATTGAAATATTTGTGTCATATTCATGCTGAGACAGCACCAACTTAAGGAGAGATGTTTCCCTGAAGTGGGGACAAGAGATTTTAGTATGTTTTTAAAGGTGCTTTCAAAGGGTCATTCTTTCATTACAAGATGCAAAGGCCTTGAATACACTATCCTCTGCTGCCTCCTTTAGGATTAAAGCATTTGTCCTCACTGTAATCTAGCCCCCTGCAGTAGTAGCTGGGGTCCCTCAGAAGAAATTATGAATTTTAAGTTTAGCCCCATCTCTGCTAAAGCCTGGTGTGGTGCCTTCCTCTTGATTTGCTGTCTATCTTGAAACTCAATAGACTTCAAGATTTGAAGTGCCTTGATTTAGTGAAGGTGTTATCCTCCAGTCTAGCAGGCAGACAGCTGGAGACCAGGCATCTTTTGTGGGAAGAGAGAATACTTAGGATTCTGGTGTGTTTGATGATAGAAAAACTCCAAGGTGTCCTACATTGCTGCCAAGCCATCAGCTATCCCATTTTGTGGGATCTGATTAAAAAAATCTCTGTGTTGCAAACACAACATATAAACTCTAAATAAAGCATGCTTTGAAAAGGACCTGTGAGAAGGGCTGGCTATGATACTCTTCTAAAAATATGTACATTATAAACAGATGTCTGTGTGCTTCCCCCATGCAGCTCCCTAACACTGTTTACAGAGGAAGGAATTTTATTCTATCCAGGAGTTATTCTATCTAAATCTAACAAATTTGGCATGGTAATTTGTTTTCTTTTTTATTAACAAAACCCAGTGGGACCCTTTATTTATAGTGATGGGGCAGTTATCTTTGAGATCTTTATCCTGCCTTCAACATCAAGCTGGGCTATTTAATGAATGTATAACTGTGCCAGTAGTCACTCATATGCCATGTCAGTTGAAATATTTCAGAAGTTCAAGACATGCTGTCAAGAAAACAGCAATGGCAAGGGAGTATGGCTTGTTTTTCTATTTTAATCTAAATTGACTGCTGCTTTGAAAGAAAATACCTTTTAAGTTCGACTTATCTTACTATCTAGATTGGAGATAACACAAAACTAATTTACTAACAGCTTGCCTGTGTAACTAACACAGTACTATTAGCACATTTAGTGCTATCAAGCCTAATAAAATCAAATGTAACTATGCTTGGAAGGAAAGAGTAATTGTCACTAAATACAGAAATGCCTAGTTCAAACAAACATTAATAATGGCAAATCAATGAGATTCTGTCTGCCTAATGAGACAATAGGTTATATTTTGCTTGTAGAGCAACATAAATATACAGCAAATACTTATGTTGCAAATTCTCCCTTTTCTGCCTATAAGGCCTTGTACTACATTGTTAACTCTGAAGCAAAAGCCAAAGAGCATAAATATTATTGATCATTTAATTTCCTTTCAGCTAAGCGTGTGGAACACATAAGTATAGTGTATGTTTACTTGTACTGTTTATAATTTTGTATTAAAAATGTGTAGAAAAATGCCTAAGACCTTGAGCTGTGGAGTACAGCAGTCAGAAAGTATTTAAAGAAGAGAGAACTTGTGCAACAAAAGGGCTTTATTTTATTGATTACAAGGGAGGTTTTCCTGTTTCCCACCACTACATGCTGTCAAACCCTTAGGGTTTCTAGACTCTTTTATTTAAAATTTTTAAAGAACTGTGGGCCAAAGGAGGTTCCTTAGACCTCAAGGCCATCACAAAGAGGGTTCTGTTACCTGCTGGCCTGACACAATAATCCCTGGAAAACTGAACTCCCTTGTTGTTTGCCTAAGAGGACAAAGACGATTGGAGCTAATTGAGAGCTGATCTCTACTGGACAATCTTGTTCACACTGTATTAGTCTCATGAGTCACTTTTAGTTGTAGGCTGCTGGTGAGAACTTGATGTGTTATAGACTTCTTTATCCTTTTGATAGCTTTTGTTGCTCAAAGTCATTGTCAGCTGTGCCTCCAAGCCAAAGTTTATATGCACGTTTCTGTTTGTACAATCTGTCATATTTTAATTTCATCTGTCCTTCAACAACATCACATTTCATCACTGTTTGAGGAATTTGACTGACTGCAAACATGAGCAACCTGTTGTAATTGAAACTAATTCACTTGTTTCATTGCTGCTGTGTCTGAATTCCACAGCACAGCTTGAGGCAAGCCTTGGAACCTTTTATGCTCCAACAAGGCCTCTCTTGGATAGAACTGTGCTGGAGTACAGGGACCCCATCAGCAGATATGCAAGAAGGTTCTTCCACCACCTGCTCAGGTGAGTGACAGTTTCAGCTTCTATCAACTTAAAATTAATTGCACATTTCAATAACTACCTACTTTAATGTGGTTAACATTTTCTAAGAGGACCACCCCTGAAAAAAATGCATTCGTTGTTAATGTTTGTTTAACTTGCACTTTGTTCCTTTCAAATAGAGTAATGCAGATAAAGTGCTATTCAGAGCTCTTCTGTCATCAATACACTTAAAATGAATCACCCTTTCCCATTTAGCTTGATAGAAGAAAAGATAATGTGCTTCTGAGAGATTGATATTACCAACTGCTTGCAGATTAGTTATAGAAAGAACTTTAAAACTTGGAGAAAACACTGAGTTTAAAAAGATGCTAGAACACAAAAGCATGCTGCATGGTCCAGGACATTTTTGTCTTTGCACCACTGAAATCTGAACATTCTGTTAGTCTCACTTTTAAAATTCTCATATGTAAATTCAGGTTCCAGTAATTTTCAGTGCCATTAAAATTAGAGGAGAAAAGGCAATGTTGAATTTGTCTGTGAATTGTAGAGAATCATAGAATGGTTAGGGTTGGAAGGGACCATAAAGATCATCTCATTATAACTCAGCCACCACGGGCAGGGACACCTTCCACTAGATGAGGTTGCTCCAAGCCCCATCCAACCTGGCTTTGAACATTTCCAGAGACAGGGAATTCACAGCTTCTCTGGGCAACCTGTGCCAGTGCCTCACCACCTCCACAGTAAAGAATTTCTTCCATATATCCAACCTGAATTTCCCCTCTTTCACTTGCAGCCATTACTCCTTGTCCTACCCCTGCAGTTCCTGCCAGAGTCCCTCTCTGCCTCCCATGTGGGCTCCTTCAGGTACTGGCAGGTTGTTATGGGGTCTTCACACAACCTTCCCTTCTCCAGACTGAGCAGCCCCAGCTTCCTCACCTTGTCTTCACAGGGAAGCTGCTCTGATATTAGATGAGAAATAATAACAAATTCAGCAAGAATTTATAGTACATTGCTTTATTGTCGTATTTTTTTCAGCCCATTATAAATACTGATATGCAGCAGTTCAACCTGTTCACAAATATAGCTGTGATATTCCCTTTGGGAATTATCCAGTGGATGAAAATAAGGAGAAATTACCTTCTGGATGATAAAATGTTTGTAACATCTTGTTGAGAAGGAGTGTAGATGGACACAGTGTGAAGGCTTACCATGCACCCTCTTGCAGTGATTCATCCAGATTGTATATACACTGTCTGCCTGGGCAAAGCAAGTTACTTTGATAGCACAGAATGTGCTTTTTTCCAAATCTGGAAGACAAGTATTCTGTATTGTCTTCTACATTTTGAGCCTCAAGAGGATCACCTTCCTGGTGAACAGGTCCATTCCAGTGGGGAAATTATTCCTTGTAGAAGAATGATCCAATATTTGCATAATATGGGCCAGTCTTTTTTTCATTTGTGTTGAGAAAACTTTGCTGGAGTTTTCTTAACACAAATGGCCACAACAGTGGGTACAAACTCTGTTACTGCCTTTCTCCTAGAAACCAGCAGGGAAGATGCTGTTGTGGCAGTGGCCAGCTTGTCTTGGCCATGGGCCAGTTGCCTGCAGAAGACAGATGCAGGAAAAATGCCTCAGAGATTGCTGAGAGGTGTAACTCTAGTGCTCTTCCATCTGCAAGAGAAAGGTGTGTTCCCTCTGACTCAGGGTTTGCTTCCAAGTGCTGGCAGGCATGCAGAGGCATGGGGCCCTGGCTGAGCTGCCAGCCCTTGAGGCTGCAGCTGAAACACTGACTCAATCCTCCTAAAACAAGAACCTTCAGTGTCAGAGTGCTGCCTGGACAGCGTGGGGCACAGCAGGAGGTGTGCACCAGAGTCTCCTCATGTCTTTCACCTCCCACTGCAAAGCAGCCCTTGAACAATCTACAGTTGTGGCAGTTTTTGGAACAAATGTGTTATTTTGTTGTTTTCCTGTTTTCAAAGGGATTTGTATTCCACTGAATCAAAGTGATAGGATCATGTGATTGCTGCAGAACAGATGGTAATGCTTAGAGCTTATCTCAGAAGACATAATCTAAGTACAAAATTAAATGTTCAGATATGGGAGATTTATCTGATAGAAAGCAAGGAAATTATGTTCAGAGCTGATCATTATTGCATTAAAGTGGCTGTGCCTTAATTGGTGTTTATTTACTTTTAGATGTTTTCTTAAGTTTTCTTTCATGTTTTCTTTCACTAGAATGATTTAGATGCAGGCTAAGCAGAGAGAACAACAGATTTGTTGGGGAATGGTAAACCATGGTTCTGGGTGAGTGAATGCCATGCAGGCATGATGCAATGTCTGGGAGGATCATAGGGAGGCACAGTGCCCACTGATTCAGGCACATGAGAGTTGCAGCAGCTGCTGTTACATCTGTCTGTGATAGACCAGCAAGGCAAGGCACTCCTGCCAGCCTCATTCACAGCTGTGGGCTCAGAACAGGAGAAAAGTGAGAAGGGAATTATGCTCCTGCCTTCTCAGGTCACCATGTTATGCCCATGAGGACACTGAAAATGGGGAGTTCTCCCACTACCTGTTTGTCAGGGAAGGCAAGGTCAGGTGACATGGAAGGAATACAGAGGTGCTGTTCACCACTGCAGGGAGAAAATTTGTGTGGCCAAAGCTCAACTGGAGCTGAAGCTGCCCAGAGCTGTGGGAGACCATAAAACCAGGGTTCTGCAAATACATTAATATCAAAAACCAGTACAGAAATAACATCAGCCTGGCACAGGATGAGGATGGTCACCTCACAAACAGGGCCATAAAGCAAAGATGTTTAAGGCTTTCTTTGTCTCTGTATTCAACACCAGTGATGGGGCAAGGGGCTCCCAGTGCCCTGAACTGAGCCCTGAGGACCATTCCAGTGCTCCAGCTGGACCCCCATGAGTCTGGGGCCTGATGGGATTCATCTGAGAAAGCTCCAAGAGCTGGCTGATGTCACTGTGAGGCTTGTCTCCATGATTTTTGAATTGTCTTGGGAATCTGGAGAGGCCACAGCTAACCAGAAGCTGGCAAACATTGCCCCAGTTCTCAAGAAGGGCAAGAAGGATGACCCTGGAAACTTCAGGCCTGTCACATTCACTTCAGTGGCTGGTAAATTATGGAGAAGATTATTCTGGGAGGTACTGAAAAGCACCTGAAGGGAAATGCACTCCTTGGTCACAGCCAGCACAAATTCATGGCAGGAAAGTGCTGCTTCTCAAACCTGATTTCCTTTTGTGGCAGGGTAACCCACCCAGCTGATCAAGGGAAGCCAGCTGAGGTTACACTTTGGGATTTCAGTAAAGCTTTTGATGCTCTCATGGGATCCTTCTGGACACAATGTCCATCCCCCAGCTGGATAAACACATCCTGGGATGGGTGAGCTCAGGGCTGGGGCACAAAGGGTTACAGTGAGCAGGGTGACATCAGACTGGGGACCTGTCACTGCTGGGCTCCTGCAGGGCTCCATCCTTGGCCCTGTGCTCTTCAACATCTCCAGAAATGACTGGACACAGGACTGGGAGGGACACTGAGCCCGTTCCCAGACAATACACAAGGGGGAGGAGCTGTTGGCTCCCTCCAAGGCAGGGAGACGCTGCAGAGAGACCTCAGCAAATGAGAGGACTGGGCAATCACCAGCCATGGGAAGTTTAACAAGGGCAAGTGGCAAATTCTGCCCCTGGGATGGTGCAGCCCTGGAGGTACAGACTGGGGAATGAGAGGCTGGAGAGCAGAGCCATGGAAAGGGACCTGGGGATCCTGGTGCATGGCAAGCAGTGCCCTGGCAGCCGGAAGTGTCACTTGGTTTGTTCAGCCTGGAGAAGAGGAAACCACGGGAAGACCTCATTGTGGTCAGCATTGTCATGAGGGGAGGTGGAGAGGCAGGCACTGACCTCTTCACTCTGGTGACAGTGACAGGACCTGAGGGAAAGGCCTGAAGCTGTGCTGGGGGAGGGTTAGGTTGAATATTAGGAAGAGGTTTTTCACCCAGAGTGTGCTTTTACAGTGGAACAGGCTCCCCAGACAGTGGTCACAGCACCAAGGCTGACAGAACTCAAGGAGTGTTTGGACAGTGCTTGCAGGCACAGGGTGTGATTCTTGGAGCTGACCTGTGCAGGGCCAGAAGCTGGACTTTTATGATCCTTGTGGGTCCCTTCCAATTCAGGATATTTGATATTTCTATGATTCTATTATTTGATTTATTCGCTTTTTTACCCTTTTTCATTTAGCACCGAATACTAGCAGGCTAGTTACAAACAGCCAATGCATCTCTTCAGAGTGATTTTTTTTCATCACAACGAATGTGTCTGTGTGACCAAACCAGAAGACTTGGATGCAGAAGTCCTGTAAACTGAGACTGTAAACTTGATGCAGCATTAGGGGGCATTTGTTACCCTCTTGTGAGTGTGAGGAGACTAAATAAAGTGATCATTTTGTATCCTGGTGCAACAAGTGGAGGAAGCATAGTGCTTTCTGAATTATGTGCAGTAAAATTGTGGCTGGTGTTCAAAAAGTGTTTCTTGGCATGGAGTAGGGGCTTCTGCAGTTCATTTGGGCTCCAGAAAGAGCAAGCAGCAGATTCACAGAAGTTCAACCTAGAAGATAAGGACCTAAGGAGAAGAGCTCAGAAGTTTGGTAGGAAGTGGGGTTAGGAGCATGAGTACAAGACAAGGTGTTGGGGACAAAGGTCTGAAGGCAGGTGTGGGGATGTGCAGTGTCCTGCAAGAGAGGCAGAGTGGCAGCACAGAGCCAGGTGGGGGAGGACAGCTTAGGATGTGTGTGGTGGGCTGTGGAGGAGACCAAGCACATCAGGGATGGACAGGGAAGGGCGGAGTCTTTCATACAAGATTAAAACATTAAAATGCTTAAATATTTCGAGATCTAAATCTGAAAAATGTTCATATGAACAAAAGGTTTCACCTCGCTCTCCAGCTTTCCTTTGAATACCCCACCAATCTGCCTTAAGCCTTTTTAGAAGGACCAGCTCACGGGAGAGAAATATTAATTCATTCTACAAGCTGAGACAGTCTTTGACCTGCCTGCTGAGTCTGCCAAAAAAGTTCCATTTATTGTTGTGCTTTTAAAGACGTGAGTGTCTGTATTTACTAGACTTGAGAAATACAGTTACCTTTTCAGAAGGGCTATCCTCACCTAGTCAAAATCATGTGCCAGTGATTTTACTCTTTACTGTAGGCCAAAAGGTTTCATGTTCAGTTGAAAATAACTGGACATCCATTTTCACATTTTCTGGGAGATTATAGTCTATCTATTTTTCTACCATCAATGAGGTCAGTTTCTAGAAAATGCTGAATGCAGTGATGGGAATCCTCTTTAGGCATGAAGGCATTCTAGAAAGAAGATGCTCCATCCAAGCTGAGATGGGCAAAGGAACACTGACAGCACAATTGAAACAGATTGCAATTAGAAGGAAGGAAAATTCTTTGCAATAGATTGGATTCAGCCATGTTACTTGTATCCATCATTATAAAAGCTATGTTCTTAAATTTGCAAACCACACATCATCTTCAGCTTCCACTAAAATAGAAGCTTAGAGCTTTGCAGGCCCTGAATGTAAAATATGGAATACCTCCAAAAACAAGCATTCAGTATACAAAATTAAAATTAAAGGCCTCTTAATTATATGCCAGGGATCCATTACAGCAGTATTTATGGAATGAATAATTATTTTCCCTCTAAATCCTTATCTATAATTAAAAAATACAGGAACTGAATTACAAGTACAGAAATGTATCTTAGGTGTTCCTTGCCACTTCAGTAGCACTCTGGTATTTCATTATGATGTCACTGCTTATAATAACACAACGCATTGTATCATTATGTAAAATGTCGAGCAGAGGTGGATTTATTGGGAAGCCTTGGGGAGCTGTAACCTCCCTTTTTGCCCCCACCCTTCTGCTAGGTGTATTTGTGTGACGGGGGAGTGGCTGCAGCACCTCCTGCCTCTGTCTCTCGGCCCCGTGGAGCCGCGTACGGAGCACGGAATGGGACGGAGCCATTTTTCACTCGTTAACCGCGGCATCGCTGACTCACGGCTTAGCTTCCCTCTGATCAAGCATCTGTAAATTGGACTTGTCATATTTTCTAATGCATGAAATTATCTTGTTTGTTTGACACGGGCACACAGGCACAAGCACGCGCCTGCTCTGTTGTGTTCCATTTCTTGGGTGAGAAAGCAGGGCTAGAAAGTAAAGTCTGGAGTTGCAGAATTGAGATGCAGCCACAGTTCCGCAGTTCTGCTGTGCCCTTTCCTCCTTTGTAGTTTTGTTTTTGTGTTTGTGAATACTCAGTTTTAGGATTGTTTTTCTTTTTTTTTTCCCCTACATGGAAAAACCTAATAATTTCATTTAGAGAATGTAATTTGGTTTTTTTCCCCCATAGTACAAATATGTTTACCTACAAAGCAAGGCTTTGTTGTAAATAACAATGTTATATGTTTACCTACAAAGCAAATCTTTGTTGTAAATAACAACATAGTGCTTTTTCATCTTTCAAGAGAAAAGTGCAACACTGATCACATTCACTGGTAGAATTTTGGATGGATTCATGAAAGATTCTCCTTTGTATGAATCCAAAAATGAGATCCTCCACCATGTTTTTACTTTTGCTGTTTTCACTCCTTCACAAATCTCAGAAGTGTTTTACTCTTCGCAGTGTTCCATGTAAGATGCTACTGGGTAAATGCAAAAAATTACCTTCATATTGGGCAGAACATTCATCAAGTGATATGACTTTGCACACAGGACTTGATAGGGCTCCTTTGTAAATAAACACTCTTAAAGAAGATGAGAAGGTAAGTGGTCATTAGCATCAGGGGAGACCTGCTTCCAGCCACCACTGATCTTCATGAATCACTTACTATTCAAGAGTTCTGAAGTGCACTTCTATTCTACGAGACGTGATGCCTGGACACAGACAGTTATCACTTAAGTCCAAGACAGCCTTTGAAAAGCTAAAATAAAGCTCTTTTGCCCTGCAGGTACATCACTAATGCAGTACTAACTACCCCTTGGTAAGCAGGTTCCCATATCACTACACTGCAATCTCCAAAGTAGATATTCACTGTGAGTATTTCCATCCTAAACAGGACCCTAAATCAAAGGTAAAAAAAATGCCTCAGCTCCATAGGAGCAGTTCTCAATCCCATCTGCTGCCAACTGCATGGAACTGAGAGACAGAGTGAGCAAAGAGCTTTTATGATCCTTTTTAAGAGCACCCTAGAAGTAAAATCTATAATTATATTGGTACATAGTGTGTCACAAAATATGTATAAACATTAATGATGGCATGGTTGAGGACTAAGAATGTCTTTTATATTCATAAGGTAACCTATTAGGCATTAAATTATGCCTTCAGATAAAATGATCATTGATGGCAGTCAGGTTCTCTATGGTGGCCACATGAACAGAATTCATCTCTATGGGAGTAAGTTCAGTAGGAGCATTTTCACTAAAGTAGCACCTTCTGGAGAGGACTTTGAAGAGTCATTTTTTGTCATCTTTTGAAAAGCGATCAAAACCAAAGGTTTTCATATTACCACAGCACTGATAAATGAGAATTTATATTGCTGTGATGGAACTACACATGAAAAGGTTCCCCTGGTCGTGCTTCTTGACCTGTTTTAGAAACAAGAAATAAAGGCACCTGTTTAATGGAACTAGGTTATTTTTGCAGTTAAAGAGGTTAAAGATCTCATAAAAAGTTTAGGCTGTCTTTGCTTCAGTCCTATGTTGTTAATGATTTCTTTTCTTAAACCATCTCCAACACAGTTTTCAATTTCAGTCAGATACTTTGATGCTACAGGAATGACTCTAGGATTTAATTCTCTGGTAATGATTACAGTGTAAGAAATAATGAGCAAAATATTGGGGTGGAGGGACATTGAGTTACATGCCCTAATTGCTTGACAACAAAATGCCACGAAGATAAACCATGACAAATCACTGTCAGAGATTTGGGCAAGATTTGCTGCTCAACCTAATGGGAGTGACATTTCTTGGAGGATAGGAGGAATGGCCCCTTAGTCACACTTAGAGCAGTCCCAGAGCTGCTGTAATCTGGAGCCACTTTGCACAGCCAGGAGCAGATGCAGTTTGGTGGCCCAGAGTGCCAGAAGTCATCCAGTTCTCTGCTACGTCCCCACCCGTGGGACTGCACTAGAAAAAAGGAACATGAAATAGCTACGCTGGACTGATATTGTTTGTGCCAAATCTATTCCCACATGCTGGTTAATCTGACTTTGATATTGCTACTTTCAGAAGCTGAGCCCACACTGAGACCACTGTTGTGTTGTGTAATTGATAATCTGCCCTCGTAAGGTGGCTTTTTCCTGCTGTACCAGCTGTGCAATTTCCCTGAAATCTTGAGGGCTTTGGGCATACACTGAGTGCAGAAACAATGCAAATATATCATATTCATGGGCAAAACCCTCAAAAATTAGTTCTTAGCAACATATCTCCATCCTTGAGCAGCTGTTGTAAGCCTTCCCAGGTCATCAGTTTCTCCCTCCCCATCAACTCCACCTAGTCACTAACAGCATCTTCTTTTAGAGTGACACTCAAAAATCTCTAATTTGAGGTCCTGACCAAGAACTGAATTTAAGATTTATTTTTTTCTTTGACATTTTTCCAGATCAATTCATGTCTCATCTCTCTACCAAGACACTTTTTCTCCATTCATCTTTGAAGTCTTCCTGAGCCCCACAATTACACTTCCCTTTACTGTATGTGGACCATCTGACAATATTCTGTTGTGAACTCAGCTCGTCAGATCAGAGTTTTCTCTCACTCCCTCAGTGTTTTTTCTGACTTTTCTCCCATTTCCATCCAGTGCCCTGCAGGAAGAGCTAACTGAATAGTCAGGCAGCCTTAGGCTTTCCGTCTTCAAATGCAGATCTGCCTTTTATGGTTCTTCAGAGCCCAAGAGCCTGTGAGGGAAAGAACACCAAAAGGAAAATCTAGAAAAAAGATTTTTTTTTTCTAGCAATAGTAATATGTCCAATAAATGGATGTAGTGTCTTGGGGGTGCACCTCTCATGCCTTAATACTGTAGAATTTATGTGTCCTACATGCTCACCTGGGCTTCCTCTGTAGTTAGGATAAAGACATGGGCACCCAAAGGATGAGTAATCCCACTGAAGGGAGATAGCTCAGATAAGCGTGAGGAGTCAAATGTCAGTGCCTATCCCTATCAATTAACTACAAAAGGAGCCTACCTAATTAGCTTAAATTAGCCATGTAAAGGTAAGCTGTTTGAAGATAAATGGAATGATTTGCACTGTAAATGTCTAGCTCCTGTATCACATTATTACTGGCCAGTTAACAGAAAGATCTTAGATGCTCAGATAGTTTCTGTAATAGAATGAGAGAGGCACATAGACTAAAAAAAAATATATCAAGAAAGGTTTACAAAAAGATACAAAAAGCAGACAAGCATGTAGATCTCTTTAAAAATCTCCTTTTGACCATTTGGCCAAGATAGGAGAGAATGGAGATGTTTCTTGGTTTACACTGGTAAGCGCTGAAGTATCAACTAGAGGTAGATAAATAGTAATATATGACCAGCACTAGGTAAAATTGATTCAGAATTTCTAAAGGTAGTAAAGGATAAAACATCTGAAATACTGTGGTGTGTAACCTCACATTTAGAATGACCTTAGCACCTGAGGACAAAAACAGGGAAAATATTAAGTTGGTTTTCAAAATGGTCTGGAGAGACCTTGGAGAACTATGCCCTGTTAGTCCAGCCTCTGCACCAGTGAAATTAGTAGAAACTCTGTTTTAAAAATGTGTGAACATACAGACAAATAAGGTATTGGGAGAGAGTCAGCAGGATTTCTGTAAAGGCAAGTCACATCTCAAAACTCAAATTCTTTGATGTCAGCAATCATGTGAGTAATGGCTATCCAGCTGCTACTGATGAAAGTTTGACCGCTGAAGACCTTTTTGGAAAGTCTCTCACCAATATGTCTTAAAGAAACTAAGCTGCCACAGGATTAGAGGGAAGCTTCCCTTTCATAGATAAGTAATTAATTAAAAGGTAAGAAAGAGAGTAAGAGTAAATGGTCAGTTGTCATGGAGGTCACCAATGGAAATTATTGGTATAGCAGATCTATTCTTATAAGTAACCTGGCAAAGGAGCAAACAGTGGACTGCCAGCATTTGCTAATGCCACTAAATTATTAACTCTAGTAAAGATAGGTCCTGCTGTGAAGAACAGCAAAAGGGCTTCACAGGATGCAGTGAGATAGTGGCAAAATTGAAGATAAAATTAAATGTAAATAAATTCAAAGTGAAGCACTTTGTACACAGTGGTGTGTGACTCCAAACTTCGTGTGTAACCTGATGCAATCTGATGTCAGCATTATTCTGGAATAAGAATTTGGTCCTATAACTCTACAGCTATAAAATACTCAGTTCAGTGCTCAGCAGAAGTACAAAAAGCACATTGCAAAGTAGGAATTCTTAGAAAAGAACTCGACAAGAAAACAGTGAACTTCAGTTCACCTGAATTTTGTGTGTAGTTTTGGAGTCCCACTATCAGTAAAAGGATATAGGAGAACTCAAAAAGGTTTAGGAAGGGCGGCCAGGATGATTAAAGGCATGAAACAGCTTTAGTGAAAGGAATGGCTAAATAGACTAGAACTCCTTGACCTAAAGAGGAGCAGCAGAGATAGAGATCTATTAAATTGTGAGTGTTAGAGAGAAAGAGCACAGTAAATGACTGCTCACTGCTTCTTCTAATACAAAAAATAGAGGTCATCAAGCAAAGCTAACACGTGGCCATTTCAAAATACAGTGATTCTTCACATAACGTGTAATTAAAATATGAACCTCCTTACCACAGGATGTTGTGGATGATAAAATTGTGTTTGAGTTCAAAGGCAAGGTTCAGAGAAGAGGAATTCACTGAGGAACACCAGCCTGGAAACCACCTCTGGCTCAGCAAATCCCTGAACCACAAATTGTTGGAGGCTGGGAGACTACTTAGGGAAGTATCTCCATATGCCTGCCCTGTTCTAATATTCTCTCCCAGCTAATGGTAGGGATTAGGTCAGGAGTGCCTTCAGTCTCAGCAAAAGGCTCTTCCTATGTTTTGTGTTCTGGACACAAAAAAAGCTGTGCAGAAAAAGCACCTCAGATTCAATAGCTTTCCATCTGCTCCCTCAAAAATGTGCCAAAATTCATGCAAAGTTCCGGACAATGTCTTGTCTGTCTCTTCTGTGGCTGTATTTGCTGCAGTGGAGCTGTTATGTGTGGGAATTGTATGAGCATTACCACTGCATTATTTTATTATAAAGAAATAATTTGTTTATTGACCAACATAGATGGGAAAGGTAAATATACTCTAATGGACCCATAGTTCAGCAAGTGATTCAAAATTTGGCCCTGCACCATGATTCTGTAAGTAGATATTTATCTTTAGGCAGCCAGCTTTAGAAAATATTGAGCTAATATATTTTCTCAGAGAAGTCTTAGCACTAAAAAAAGCACATCTTATCCAATGTCAGGCATGAGGGAGAATTGGCCCTGTACCTCATAGAAAGCCAGGGAGGAAAAGGGCCTGTTCATCTTAACTTTAATACCAAATTTCCATCTGCTGCAGCTCGAAATTGCAGAGATATCACATGTACACAATAGGGATTTATTATAAAGGCAGCAACTCATCCTTAACCACAGCCATGATACTGGGCCTCTGTTATATAGCTGTCTTTAGTGTGTAGACATGCTGATATGTTTGCTCAATAAAATCCAGCTTTCAAGACATACTGTTAAGTTTACATGATCACCAGAGTGAGAGGGATAAAGCTGGAAAAGAAGAAAAGCAGAAGCGAATTAATGCAATAAAGGCTAGGATTTAACAGACAGGGTTGAGTAAAATAAATGTGAAACAACAGGTGTCACTGACTCTTATCAGCATTTTTAATTAACACCTGTTTTTAGCCCAGAGTACTTTGGAAGAGTGTGTTGGAGTGTGTCTGTATTTAAAGATATGCTGTTGAGAAGTTACTAAGCAGTGAGAGGTTGGGGGAATGAAGAGGTTTGGGGGTGGGGGAAGCCTCTGTTTGCTGGGTGGGCCTTGGTTGCAGCTTAGAGAAACCTGAAGGAAAGCCACGATGATAAAATTGCAAGGTAGGGAAATACTGCTATGGCAACAAAATGTATGTTCTCTTGAAGGAAAATGAGTATGAAAAAGGAAATGAGGAGTGCAGGAAATTACAGATTACAATAAAAGACAGGACTTAAAAGATACAAATTGTAATAGTTTCAATTTGTGTAATAATATTTTATGATAGTGATCAATTTCTGTTATCCAGACTTTTATGGCACCTGCTCTGGAAAATTTTGGAGCACTTGTCAGGTATGAAAGAATTCTCTTTCACAGCAGGAAGGGACACAATCATACTCTTCAGTGGCCCATCCTACAGGAACCCAAGCCAACCTGAATGACCAGCACCACATGGGAAGTGTGTGGCATAAATGTTCACAGAATCAGGATCTTTAAACAAATGTTTCTTCAGTGTAGCTATGAGGCAGTTCCAGAGTGTTACAGTAGTGCTGGTTTATCATTAATTTGAGCAAAGTTCAACAAATAAATGACATCTCTTTCTTTATACCTAGACCCACTGCTTTTTCTAGAATATTTCATACACCTAAACGATTTCTGGCTAAGTATGTGTTTTAAAGGTTTAAATGATCATTTATTATTAAACTACTTCATTCAAAAATTAACTTGGTTCACTTGAAAATCTGACTCAAAATTCTGTCCTGAGAAGAGGTGTGTAAGGCAGAGTCACCTGAACTGTTTCACCCAAGATTATATATTGGTTTCCTAGAGCAGAATATCACCCTAGAAGATAGGAATCACACACAATGATTATTAACTTTTTTTATGGTTGGTTTGGGAACGACCTCAAGATTCACAACCAGCTAAAGCCCTCAAGGACTTTCTCTGGCCAGAGAGTCATTCTGTCTGGCTCCCCTTATTAGCTTTCTCTTTCTTCCTATTTTTTTAATTTGGTTTGCTTGTTTGCTTTCTTGCTTCAAACCAGAGGGTACCCTTTGATGTGAAGGGCACTCAGTCCTACACCCAACAATCAATAAAGTTATGGGTGGACTTCCTTTAGGTCAGAGAGATGTAACTTTACAGTATCTTTCAAGTGACTGAAATTTTGAGTGCCTTGAGATACTTGAATTTTTGTATTTGTACACTGTATTTTCTCATGGTTATTCACTGACTTTACCTGAGACCTATTTGTGTATGATCTTTGAAAGGTTCCATAAGGGATTTCTTTTTAAACAAGTCACTCAGGCCACAGACCCAGCACTTCACTTAACATGCCCATATTTAGGGCCCATGGAAAATTATAGGTCATAAACCCATGCATTAATGCTTTGCTAAATCTGGGCCTGAAGGGATGTATAGATTATACCTGGACAACCTTTAGAGCTCCTACATCTAAAATACAATTTAGGATACAGTTCAGGAGATTATCCCCTTGACTCACACACACACAGACCCAGTGGCTGTTCCTCCATTAGCCTTTGGTGTGCTCTGCAGCACTTTCTCCTCGTTGGTGTCTTAGAAGGTAATGAGGCTGTGAGCCCTCCTCAGAGCCTTGTGTGTCCTGTTCAAAAGAGCCCATAATCTAAAAGCATAGTGGCATAATAGCAGCAGGCTGGCAAAATAATATTGCTGGCATCTCAGAGCTTTCCAATGCATCCATTGATCCTTCTGCCACTTCCCCACTAACTTCCAGAATCATTGGGGAATCTCAGCCAATTTAACAGAGGGTAGAAGTCTCAGGAATAAGCAAATGCCTGCAAGTTTTGTGAAAATCAGCAGCCAGTTGGGGTTAAATAGAATGCAGGAGGTTATCTGTGTCCCAAAAAGCTGCAGTGAAAGTTCAGCAGATAGAAGTTCTGCCAATCAAGACCTGTGCTGCTGCAGACCCAGCGTGGTCCACATGGCCTCTTGCTCAGACCTGGGCTGGGAGGGGGCCTGGATGCCCTGCTGGGAGCAGGACAGCGTTGTCTGGAGGAGGTTCTGGCAGGGAACAGGAGGAGTTATTGTGCTGAGCCTGTGCAGGAGGAAGCACAGGTTCTTTGCAGACCTCCTGGTCTTCAGGCTGCATTCAGTTTTCTACAAGCACCTCATTTAAAATAGGGTGTCCTACTGAACTCATTAGGGTAAAATCAGTTTGGGTTTTGGTTGACTTTTGCTTAAAGTGAGTTCCTTTGGTTGTTTATCTGGGTTTTTTTTAAGAAATGTGAGATCTTGATGTATTTATTCCTCTCCAGGAACTCTTAAGTACCACTTTTTCAGCATTCAATATAAAATGCAGGATATAAATCTTTGACTGATACTGTACTTTACATACAGTGGATTACACAGCAACCTAAGTCTTCAGAATTTACTGAAATTTTACATTAAAGTATCTTATTTGAGCTCAATAGAGTTTCAGGGTTGTCATTTTAAGGACCATTACACATGAGAATTTTCCCTGTGAAATACATAAGTCCTTTTAGCCCTGGTTTTGTAAATAGGCTCTGAAGCTGACCCACAGCAACTTGCCTAAATCAATGGTGCTGTGTTCAACAGTTGGTGGAAAACTAATCTGTCCCCATTTAAATCAACCACTTAGCAACCCAGCCACACAATTTTTAGGTTCTTTAACCTGATAATCTCTAATTATTCTGGCTTGGAATTCCAACAGAATGGGGTTCAGAGTCATTTTGCAGATGTTATTCTTTTTTTGAATATTGTCTAATTTAAAAGGAAAATATTTCAGATAATAGCAACATATTTTGAGGGGGAAAAAAGCATGAAAACAATTTCTGTTCCAAAAATTGCTGATATGAGAATTTATAAGGAAACAGCTCCTTTTATGAATAATTATTATTATTGTGTTTAAGAAATGGGCAAGATGCCTAGAAATGGAATGAAAGAATGAGCTATTAAATTGAAATATTAAATGAAATAACTGAATTAAAAGTGATCATGTAAACCCAGCAGTAAATGTTGGGAGCTGTAGCTGATTGAACATATTTTCATCATCTGTTTTGTATGCTTAAATACAATTGCTTGATGTAAGTAAACACTTGATTGATATTCTGAATACTTTAAAATCTGCATATGCATCATGGAATACTGAACAATTAAAACTTAATTTCAGTGTAGTTTGATTACATGTAAATTATTTCAATATTCATTTTTTCCTGTTCTGTTTGCTCAGTGCATATTTAATATCCACTTTTTGAATGCATATCACTCTTGATTGGACTGTGAGATGAGGAGGACTCTGAAATTTCTTCCATTAAAAAGGATTGCCTTATAAATATTATTTGTGCCACAGCTCTTCCCCTGCAGATTATTTTCTAAATGTTGTGTACTCTTATTGAAGACAAGGAAAAAAAGCTGCTGCAGCCCTCCTTTATCAGCCCAGCACAAGGAATATGCTTACATGGTCGATGAGCATGTCTAAGAAGGCTTGTTGGTTGTAACTAGTCCCTAAAGAAATGTTTCCATCTTTTCTGCACTATATTGCTTGCCTGCATGAACTCCCTCTCCCTTCCCTTCCTCCTCCCTCCACATGATTTATTTTTATTTTATTTTCCTTGTTCTTGGAGGTCTTACAAGACGCTTTAATGTTATGGTTAAATATTACAGGTGTTTTCAAGTTGACCATTTTCAGTCTGAAAAATGGATCTCTGTCTCTATGTGACCGCATTCAATTCAGGAGCTGTGGAACACAGATGAAAAAATTTTGCCTTTTTACATATTTGTAGAACATTTTCTAAAAACCAAAGAGACTTCTTGTCCCTTCTCTGCAGGCTGCAATCCATACACATTTTTTTAATCAACAGTGTTTCAAACTACTGAATTTCTGAACATCCAACAGAAGGAAATCCCAGGCGTTTGATTCTCTTATTATTTGTGCCAGTGAACAGAATAGCCTTTCTGAAGTTACAGATATCATTCTATTTTTTTATTACTTATATATTTTATTTCATTTTAAAATAAAATTATTTCTCGGCATCTTTTCAGTTAAGTCATGTTCCCAAAATACAGGCAGGCAGCAGGTTTGTCACTTCACCATGGAAGGCAAGTCTGGATTCCTCTCTGCCTTGACCATTTTTGACCTACATGTCTGTTGTTATATTAGTCTCATTTCCCCTTGATTTCCTTACCCATACTAACAGAAATTTTTAAATACTTTTTTAGAACACATACAGAAATGCATATAATAACAGAATTCTTTAGTTATGTGAGAATTTGAGGTTAGTGTTGTATCTACTAAATGGCTTGCAGGGAAATGTTTTCCTATGTGTCCTACATAGTTAATTGCAGTTTCAGAGTTCTCATCTTGAAGGTCATATTTCTCTTGCCTGTCACTTTGACCAAACAAGTGGCTGAACTTCATGGTTTGCAGGTGGATTTCCTTATCTCTCTTTTTCAAGAGCCACATAAGTCTCGATTGCCGGAGTTATTGTGAACCAAGCAAAAAGGGGCAGGGAGGAGGGGGAGGTGGGAAGACACTGTTCAACACCAGGGCCCTGGAGATTCTATATTAGAGAGCAAATATTGTACCTGGGGGCTGTAGCACAAGAACAAAAGGGGGGAGGTTTTACTTGGGGGGGTATTTTGTTTGTTTGAGGAGCTGATGAACTGTTAAGTGAGTGTGCTAACAACAGCAAGAGGTCTTCCTAGGATAAAACATGCTTATAAAACAGGTATTATTAGCTTGAGGTTGGTCTCATGTTATAAAGACCTCTCTCTAATGGTTTCTGTACATTAAAACCACCAAAACTTTCATAACAAGGGGTTTCAGAATAACAGTTATCTTCTTGTAAAGTTAGGTTAAGAAATGCTGGATATTCCTGACTGATTTAATGCTGTTGGCCTAAGTAAAGCAAAAAAACCCTTGTCATTCTTCTTTTTAACATCTGCCTTCTTTTAAAGCAATTCAATTTATAGTAAATTGTGAAGTAACTGTGATTGTTATTTGCAACACTCTTGGTTTGTGAAGAGCATTTCTTAGATAGTCTTTTTTTCTCTTTTTTTTTCCCTAGTACAGATCTGAAAATAATGAGTTAACGTCACACTTTTATGAATAGGGGCCACAATGAGACTGAAGTATGTATGTTGATTAAAGGAAAAATAATTGAAATCTTTGTGAAACTGCAAAGAAATGACAGCTTAAGGCCGTGATTCTGTTCTGCAAGTCAATCAAACGAGAAAGTTATTTTATATTTTTTGGTTGCAGGCATTTTTTCCTTGGCTAAAGCAAATGTCATTCAAACAGTCTATGTAGTGATAACTTTGGAAATACAGAATAATGATACAGACATTCTTTTCAGCCAGTCACATTGCTGGTTTCTGTTCAGTTTCCAATTTCCCCTCTAAGTACTAAGAATGTGTATTTAATCCATAATGGAAAAGAAAAATATGCCAGGAAAAAATATAGCTTTCAAGCTTTCAAATGATAGCTTTCAAGATACACATATTTTAGTATGTACTTATTTTTCTTAATTAAAGTATAGCTTCAAAAGCATCATTGCAAAACCATGTCTTTTGATGGAAAATCTGTCATAGGAATCATGTGGAAAACTTCAGCTACACAGACAGGCATGAGAAAGTGGGGGTGCACTGGCTGTTCCCTGGCCATCAAGAGGTTAACTTTAATTTATCTCTTCCCCTCCCTTAAACTGGTTCTGTGAGGAGGGCTGCAAATTAGTACTTGGAAGGCACAGCAGGGAGATTAGCTTTAGGGAGGGAAGGGCTCCCCACTCCAGCTCTTAGGAACCTCACCTGGAGAGTGCATTTCCTTTTCTGCTTAAGCTAACATATTATGCCTTCTTGTCACGAATGTTATTCCTTGAGGAAAAGTCCTCCCTGGCTCTATCTTGCAATCTGATGAATCATTCCAAGTGTGTGGTGGAAGAGAGGAGAGCGATAAGGCTGTAACAGGAGGGAGCCAGGGAAGCGCTGCGGCTGTGGCCGGGAACAGGAATCCCGGTGTGGTGCATCACATGGGATTGCTTTACCCAGCCAGGGGAAGGAGGATTCCCATCCTTCCTCCTGCTCACACCGGCCTGAGGAGGAGCTGCAGCACTGCCCGCTGGTTCCTGGGTCACCACCACGGTGCAGAGCTGTGCAAATTCTGGCATCCATGACAATATTCATTTGAGAAGCACAGCCTACACCTTTCTAACCCTGAGAAATCACAATGCTTTTTTTCCCCCCCACTGGGGCAAAGTCGTCATCTCCTTCCCAACCTCAAGTGTCTGCAACTGACCCATTGTTGAAATTGTTAACAGGTGGAAAGGGAAATTCACCCACTTCGTAATGGGATAAATACAAAATCGTTCTCTGTGGAATCAACCTTCTACCTCCCGACTGAAATAAAATTGGGGTATTTGCATTTCTAAAACTAATCACCAAACCTGTTTTTATAGCTAACTCTAAACAGTTAAAAATGTGCAGTAGAGGGAAATGTGTACAGATAGAATCACTTTCTCATAATGCAATGTCACATAATGGTTATCTATGCCTATGTGAGAGACATTAACCCCGTGCAGAGTTTTCCACTGGGATTAGCCATTGCCAGTGCAATGTTGATTCAACCAGATCCAATGGGACTCAACACTGAATCACTTGGTGAAGGTTTTAAACAATGAAGAAGGTTAAGGGTAGTCACTGTCCTACCTCACACTTCTGCAATCTGAGTATGAGCCTCTCAGGTTTCCCCAATAAAGCTTTGGCATCACTTTTGGTGAGCATTGAAGGACTTTGTACATGAGCAAAATTTGATGCAGCTCTTAAATTACCCTCAGCAAGCCACGTGTTTCCTTTTTCTTTCAGGTATCAGAGGTTTGAAAAAGCATTTCTGCTTGCTGTTGACATCAATGCTCGGGACCTGTTCATGGTGAGTTGTTTCTGGAGACAGAGGCTGTGGGAGGATATTATTTGTCAGCTTTTGCACACATTAAAACAGTCCCAAGTCATTTGCAGCCTTGGACACATAATGAAGACAGAACTGTTCTACCTTTGCCATCATGAAACTCATCAGTAGGAATTGAGTATCTTCAGAGTCACTGACATTTCCCCCAGCATGGCCTACAGGCTATTCTTAATTTTCCAGGAATTATTGTGTATGTTTTTAAACTTTCCCTTTCTTCATCTGACCTGATGTGGGTGAATGTCATCTTTCACTCTAATAAGCTTATACATTTCTAATCTGTTCCTTTAAGTCCAACTGCTGAGTCCTGGACACAAGAGCTGTCCATGTCCTGGGGATCCTGAATGCTCTTAGTTTGTCTCTTGGGGTTTTATGAAAAGTGACAAATTATGAACGCTTCTGCTGGTACTTTTAAAACAACAAAGCTCAGCAGCATCAACACAAGGGTTTTAACATTTCATGCACTCTCTGCCCCCTCCCATTTAATTAGCTACAAAAGTAAAATTAACCAGCTCTTAAAAGGTCCTCTGTGTGAGCACTGCAGGAGGCTCTTGTTTTATAAGATCTTGCACCACAATGTCACAGTGAGGTCAGATGGACAAAGCCAGTCGTGCTCTCCTAGTCTCTCAGCATGTTGCTGCTCCACAGCTGATTTCATTGTTTTCAAAGAAACAATAGGAAAGGGCTTGTTGAAAAAAAGGCCCTTTGAACGATTCGTTTGCTTGACTCTTTTGCATAATGAAGACATTCTGTTGTTTAAATTAAGCTTTGACACTAGATGTTAATATCATTTATCCCATTAAGTCACTTGCCCTGCTAGTTTGATCTTGATATTTAAATTGTATGTTAAATTACACAATTAAATCCTGCTTTTAGGGGTTATGAAAATTCCCTTCTAATTATATAAAAAGTTGTGTGAACCTTTTGATGTTTTTTTCACGGCTCTAATCATCTGGCTTGTTCCATCTAATTAGAAAGATGTGAATACTGTGATAAACTTTCCTAAGTATGCATCAAAAGAATGTGATGGAAATGTCAGACTTTTAGGAAATTCATTACATGTTCTATGTTTACTCCCCTCGATTTTCTGTCTTTTTAGATCATCTCTTTCCTTTTCTCTCTTTATTGAGTGTAACCTCTTCCATACAAATTTTACACCTAATCATGCTAAGCACTGCTGCAGCCACATGTAAGATTCACACTGTAGTATGTCTGGAGCAGATTAAAGCTTTTTGTCAAGGGCTCTCCCAGTGTACAGATAATAAATACTCCCTAATTTTAGCCATTCTGACAGAATAAATGTCCCAGCGTTTGCATCAAAGGCCCTCTCTCACACAACTGAGAGCATTTTCTATGTGATCTGTTTCTCTTTCCTTCCCTCTGCTGATGGCAGGGTTGAGGGAGCACCTCTGTGCCAGGGTGGGAGCACCAGTGCTGGGTGTTGAGATGGGTGCACAGCTGCTACTGAGAGGGAGGGACTGTCAGTGCCTGGCTCCACAGGTGATAGATAACATGTTCTACCCTCACCAAAAAGTCTCTCCAACTTTCTTCAAGAGGAGTTTCAATGTTCACAGAGCAATTAACTCCATCCTTTCCTACTCTTTGCCTTTTCTTTCCTCTCTCAACACCTACTCTTCATTTCCCATCCTACCAATGCCCTTAAACATAAATGTATATTTCTGAAGAGTTCCTCCTGGCTTATGTCATTGTGAGATCAAAACCAGTTCTTTAATGTCCTCCTTCTGCTTGCATTACCTTTGAAATTCCTCATGGTTGCCCCTAAATTATGCTACAAGCAGCACACATCCCTGCCTCCTCTGGGGAAATGTCCTTTTGCTAATTCATTGTCTAAGTCAGTCACTAATGAGCAAACTTTACAATAAGCTAACAGTGGTACTGCTGCACATCCACTAAGTACAGGACTCAAGAAGTTTAAACATGCATAGGTCATTAAGAGAATTTATTTGTGCCATGGTAATTTCTAGGGAATTTGGCTTCATTGTGCTTAACTCCATGTGCAAATTAGATAACCTCTTCCCTGAAACCTTGCAGTCCTTCCAGGTATTAGTATAACAATGCCACTGCTAAGCAAGGGTTGTGCATCCCTCACTTCTGCTTAATACTGAGTGATTCCTGTATATTGTTTATGTAGGGCACAATGCAATTACTAACATACAATTTGATTTTGCATATATTTAAAGCAGTTTTACCCATTTTTAAAACCTCAGGTAACTCTAGGAGTCACATCACCTTATTCCCAGTTAATTTAGTGGGATTTCAAGAAGAAATAGTGGTCTAAATAAAGATACCTGATGATATAAGCAAAATGAGAAAGAGAAAAATCTGTTTATTAAAGGGGAGCAGAGAAGGAACAAAAAGGAAAGGGTAGAGAGGAATAGATGTAACAGAGGTGGAGGAGGATGCAAACATTGAGTACCCATCACCTGAGACTTCTAAGAAAATGTCCTATATCTTAGAGAGTTTACCTCAAGCATCAATTTCACCAAGGAAGGCTCTACAGCATTCCCATTATTTGTTTTGAGACTGCAAAGAAGTCTGAGAGAATGCTGTCTGAGGGCTAATTTCTTTGGAAGAAATGAAAAAGAAAAACCAAAAAGGGCTTACAGCTGTAGCTATAGTGTCACTAGATGATGCCATAGCAAGACACATACACTGCTGTGTCTCTCCCTGAGCTTTCCCCTCATGTCACATCCAAGTCCATCAATTAATATCATCTCCTACAAAGTTCAAAAAATAAAATAAAACTGGAAAGGACATAATATCAAGAACAACAGCTCCATTTATTGGACAGTGACTGATCCAATCTGTGACAGAAAAGATCAAGCAGTGGAAAGGTTGTTAGCTTGAAGTGCTTTTATAGTGCAGTCCAGCTCTCAGCTGCTGAAAATTCAAAAGGCCATCCCACGTACCAAAGGTAGCAAAAAATGCAAGGAAAAGACACTTTAATAAAACTGTCAGATCTTGGGTGATACACTGATGAGGGAAGTGCATGCTTCGAAGAAGTGTTGGAGTGTTGCCCAGAAATGTCCTATAGACAAGTGCACGTTGTGTTTCAAATGACTCCTGCTCACCAGCAGCCAGCTCTGCGAGTCACAAAGGTGAGGGGGAAAGGGAAGTAGTCCAAAAAGTAAGCAAATTGTTAAATGATAAAATATAGCCCTTTCAGCAAGCTCCTGATAAGCAGCTGGAATTTGTTTTTATTGTCACCATTGTGTTTGAGAGAGATGTGATCTTTGGACTTATAAATTCTGAGGTGATTGTGTGAAAAAAAAACATCATGAATATTCAGATCATTTAATTCCTTTTTTTCCCTGTCATTCTTTAAAGCAGCCTGTAATCTGGTGCTTCTTTTTTCTGCGTTTTAGTTTTCTAGTTTAATCTATTCAGAGAGTTATAAACTCTTTGAAAAATCCACTTTTGCTGGTTTATTTGAATGAGAAACACCTAAATTAGATCTGAAATGGTCTAATGAGGAGATTTCATATCTGTAATCTTTTATTTCTAAAGCTGATTTAGAGCTGAGGCAGAGGCTACTTTTTTTATTGTTCTTCATGACCAGCAACTTGAGGAACAACAAAGCAAGCCACTTACCAACCTTCTGCTAACCTTTATTTCTTATGAGGCCCCTGTTAGTTATTGATGGATGTGTAACACCTTTACATTTTTTTACTCAAACCAGAAAATGGGCAAAACCAAGACCTGAAATAACAGCTGCTTTGATACACAGGGTTCACAAAACTTCATCATTTTCTGCAGTTGTTTCCACTCCATCCTCGAGCTTACTATTTGAAATTGCACAGAGGTATACAATACTTCTCATAGTTTAAGCTGCAGAAAGACAATCATTAAACGTTGTCAGAATGTATTTTAAATAAGTCTGCCTGTACATCCAAATCTCTGTAAGTTCAGACTTGTCCAAGAGCCCTTGGGTTTTCTATTGTTATCTAAATAAGGCGACAGTATCTGCTGTTTAATCTTCATAGAAATCATACCTTGCTGCTCAGGCCCTTTTCTCCTGACAACCGAGTTAGACCTACAAAGAGAGGAAATACAGAGTTCACCACAAGTTCATAACCCATTACTCTGCTCCAAGACATTTGCACATTTTTTTAGTCACACCTGTGTTTGTGATGAGAGGACACTGCTGTCTCCTGCAGACTCGGCAGATCCTCCAGGTCAGTTCCAGGCTTTCCTGCACCACCATCTCCATTTCTCTAAGATTTTCAGTTTTGTTTTAAAGTTGTTGTTGTTGTTGTTAAATGAAGGGTCACTGAAAGCAGCATGTCTTTCTCCTAACACTATTGCTCTCACTTTTTTTTCATCTAAACTCTAGAGTAAAGTCACTTTTCCTGTAAGAGGTTCTGCCATATTGATGCAGGTGGCAGTAAACTCACATCAAGAAGGATTTTCACCTGAAATCTTCCACATTAGGGAGAATATAGCTGCTTTTATGGCATGCAGAGGTCAATATTTCCAGCAAACACTCCTTTTCCCTTTAAATTCCTGCAAGCAGATGGATTGCAGAACAAAGGAATGACTCAAATCTTTGGATGTTAAATGGCATCTTCAGCAAAGTAGTGGGGGAAAAAACTTTGCCAACTGTTCTTGGATTTGTCTTCACTTTCTGTGTCACAGTTCATGCACAGAGCAGCAGGTGTCTGTGATGCCAGATGAAAAGGGGATTAATTGTCTCTTGATCAATGGTCAAGAATAAACTTTTACTTTTCGAGGACCAAAACCAAGGGCAGTGAGAGTGTAGTTTGTCTGCAGGAATATATTCTCCCACCAAGAGCTCTGTATGTAGTAGAGGTGGTTTTCACCTCAAATACTGATATCCAATAAAAAGCCTTGACTTTTGATAAGGGCATGCAGTGATGGGACAAGGGGGAATGGCTTTAAGCTGGCAGAAGGCAGATGTAGGTTGGATATTTGGAAGAAATTCTTTCCTGTGAGGGTGGTGAGGCCCTGGAACAGAAGTCACCCAGAGGAGCTGTGGCTGCCCCATCCCTGGGAGTGCTTAAGGCCAGGTTGAATGGGGCTTGGAGCAACCTGGCCTAGTGGAAGGGCAGGTTGTCCTTGCCCAGGGCAGGGAGCTGGAATGAGTTGATCTCTAAGGTCCCTTCCAACCCAAGCCATTCTATAATTCTGTATAATGATAACACCCCTGCTGCATCCCTCTGATTTTTGACTCTAGATAAAAGACTAGACCCAGAGTATTAGCAGCTATTCATGTTAGACAGCATTTTTTTGAAAGCCCCTTGTTGTTCAGGAGTGGCTCAGGAATCATGCCAACCCTGTGCATGTTAAAACCACTGAGCAGCCACTGTTGCTCTTATTACCTCCAATATCAGCACAGGGAGGACCATCATCCCCTTACCCACAGAACAGTGAGGGTAACAACCCTCAACAGTGAGTGTGTGACAACATTCAAACAAAAATTAGTCCCTAAAAGATGGGAACCTTCAAATCATAAAATCATTAAGGTTGGGAAAGGCCTCAGAGGTCATTGAGTCCAACTGTTAACCCATTACTAGCAGGCCCACCACTAGCCCATGTCTCTAAGCCCCACATCTGCATTTAGCATGCCCCAAATACAGGCTGCCAGCCAGGAGAGGTCCAGTACTTCAGATCTGGTTTACACACAGCCACCTCCTATCAACATCCTTTTAATTCAACAGAAGTTATGTTAAAAGCAGACAGGTTGGTTTCTTTCACACACTGAGTCAATAGCTTTGCTTTTATCAGTGCATGATTGGTCAGTGTTTTATTCACTGCTGTGTTCAACAGCACAAGTAAGGAAATGTATTTGCGTTGGAGGGAATTAAAATGTAATGGTAGGTTCATCAGTTCCATCTGTGTTTGTGATCTAAATAATAAAAGAACCTCTTTCTTTCAAAATCCCTTTTGTTGCTCCTTTGAGATTCATTTTAGATTAATCTTTTTTCTTCTTTATTTCCAAAGGACATCCATTACTTTGCTCTAGATAAGGGTGAATTGGCACTAGCTGAAGTGGCAAAGAGAAAGGCTAATGACATTGATGCAGAATCAATAACTACTGGAATTGGTAAGAATTAATGGTGTCTAAAAAGCCCTTTTGTTTTAATCAATACTTGTCCTGTAGAACATGTTGTTATATTTGTAGAGGGGTTATTGTTTTGATTGCATTGTTTTCTTTGAAAGTGAGACCGGATTTTCGTTTGTGACTCAAGAACACTATTTTTATTCCTAACTAAAGAAGGAGGCTTATAAAAATCACACAGCTTTGCCTTTCAGTACTCGTGTGAGGATACCTATGAAGCAAAAAGATTTATACTGTGGCTATAAAGAAAAGTTCAGGCTGTACAAACTGAACTGAGTGCAAGAGGTAAGGGACTGAATCTGAAAATCTTTGTTCATCTCAGCATTTAAGGCCAGGCATGGCAATTTGACTCACCTCTAAATATTTGCTGGTGCACACTGGAGCCACATCCAGCACTGATACTTTGGCAGCACTCGAAGGGAACATTCACTGATGTGAACACAGCTTCACATCCTGGCTCTAAAGCAGCAGCTTTGCATGCAGTGGGATTCCTGCCATTCCATAAGGAATATCGATGCTGAAGTTGCAGTGTGAGATTAACAGCTGAAACACCGATGACTTTTCATGCCGGGGAACTCACAACTCATTCCCTTTCTCCTTGTGTTTCTTCTGAATCGCCATGAAGAGATGTGTGCAAGCACATGAGACCATTCTGATTTCATGCCTCATAGCATGAACCCAGCAGAAGGTGTCTCTGTCTAGGGAGCTGACCTCCATTGGAGACAAAGGGAGAAAAGCCCCAAAGCCAAAAAATGTTTGTATAAAATTTGCACAGTTCTGTTTTGCTTATTCTACTCCATCACTGAATATTAGAGAAAAACACTGAGCTTTTGTCCTTATCCCATGCCAATAAGCAGAACAGGATTAAAGCTCAGGAGATTTTTTTGTGAGTCAGAGTCACAAAACCTTTGAGATCTTGTGTAACATGGGACTCTTTTAGAACTGTACAACTCCCTGTTTACCCAGAGCATACAAGGGAATGCCACTCCAGAACCTAGAAATGCAGAGAGGCCATATATGCATTTATGTGCCTATTTCTATAGATTGTATAAATCCATGACTTAAATCCTCCTTCCCTCTCCAGCAGAGTAGGAATCAAGCAGTGCCTCTGCTGAACTCTTCTCTTCAGAGTCTTTCATTTTCATGCTCAAGTCACTTAAAGCTATTTTTCCACCATAACTGGGCTTTTGGGCAAGCCCTTGCACCAAAAGAGTTTAAAAAAAAATGTCACCTGTTTAGGTCACCCCTTAATGGGCACTTTAAGGTGTGCAGTTACATCTCCCTTGCTTTCTCTTCTCTTACTTCTTAGGTACTTAAGTGCTGCACCAAATATAACTGAGATACCCAGGGCTTGCATCTGGTCATTACCTATTCTCTGACACTTAATCCAGAACATTTAAACTCTAACCTGTATCTTCATTTAATTCATTGCAAACTACCATGATTAGCTGATTTCTGAAGTTGGGCTATTTATAAATTTAGTGAGAGCCTTTTGTAGCATTGTAGGGAGAGGGGTAGGGAAGAGGACATAGGTGATCACAGATGCCTTCCTTGCATGTCAAATGCCACACACGTGTAACTACAATTCAGCAGCAAATGTGCAGGCACACAGCCTTCCCCTCCTCCAGACCAGTCCTACAGTTACCTCTGCAATGCCCCATTAGCATAAATTATTAAAGTCATTTTATATGATAAAGACTTTTGCTGAATAATTAACTATCAGGATGATTTAAAGTACTTTTCAATGCCCCCAGGGACAAACTGTCACTGAGATTCATTCTCTAAACAGTAATGAATTTGCATCCAATTCATTTTGTATGAAAATAAACAGGAATCTCCCATGGGTTTGTTTCGCTGCAGATTCGATCTCACCTTAAACATGTGAAATCTCAGCCACAGGTTTTGTTTTGTTGTGCTTTATTCCAACATCCCTTCTAATGATGTTTTTATTTCATAAACTGTTGTTGGCAAAAACGTTGACGTGAGGTATGAACTTCGTGGACCCAATGAAAACAAAAGATGATGAGTGCTTTATATGTAAATTGCTGTATTTTTCTAATACTTTGAGAGGGGGAGAAAAAAATCATGCCACAGCCAGAAGTTTTAAAATGCAGTTTCAAACAAGTCTGTGTCCCCTGACCTCTTCCCAGTCCCAGTCCTCTTCAGCTGGTCCCTGCTCTCTGGAGCTGGCAGCCACTCAGTTCACCAATGGTCACACTTCTCCCCAAACTTCTGGAACACCCACTTCAGGCTTTTACAAGAAGAAAATAACATAAGCAAAGAGAGGCAGCAAGGTGCAACCAGTGCTACTGAGCTTATACTGGACACCTCTACAGCTTATGCCTTAAATAAATAAAAAATAAATAAATAAATAAGTAAATAAATATTATACATATATATGCATGTATGTATGTATATATATAAAGTGAACCATTGTCATATGTCAATATCTGATGAAATTTCCTGAGCTAGCCCATCCCCAAACCTCAGCTCAGCACTGCTTGAAAATAAGATGAGTCAGTGCTTCTGGCTGATTCCCAAGCCTTTGAGAGTGCTCCATCTTGCCCCAGATATATTTCATTTGTCAAGATATTTCTGTGTACAGGGCTCACTTCAAGCATAATATATTTCAAACTCAGACTTCCAGGAAAAATTTCAAGCTCCTACAAATAATGTAGAATGACAATATAATTAAAATTTATAGACATCATCCAGAGTTCTATATGGGTAGATTCTTCACATATATTATAGCAATATTTGTGTCAAGATAAAACTGAAAATAGGTTGATTATTTTAAGGTTTTCTGAATTTTGGCTCTTCTCAGTTCATCATCACGTGATTGCAGTTTGCTGGACAGTGTTTTGAAGAAGCCACCTTCAAAGCTTAGGGGCTAAGGAGGTCTGTGGGCATCTGGTGAAAACACCTGCAGAGCACAGCAGCTTGGTGAGAATATTGCTGAGCAAGATGAAGTGAACTATGGTTTTGACAGAATCATTTATTTTGTTCATCTGATTAAAATCTTCTGAGGATCAGTATTCTCATAGGATTTTATGTTTGACAGCCTGTGAAAATGCATCTTGGGGGATGGGAAGATTGAAGTAATGGTACTGTGCATCTCAGAAATGGCATTAGCTATCTCCTCTTTCCCCATTCTCATTTGATCAGCAGACCACTGGCCTTGGATCCTGTGGTTTCTTCTTCCAAAGATTTTCTGTTGAATTATTTCTGTAGTAGATCCACAAGTTCCTTAATGAGGTCAGGGAGTTCTCATTTAGCCTTGCCTAAAATGTATGCTGTGCACCTCATTTCACTTGATTAAAAGAGAGAATAAATAATTTATTCAATATTGGCATATATGTAGGTTACTAATAAATTCTGTTTATGAGCGTAACCTGCCACGTACTCTCCTGGAGCAGTATTTTCTGTGGTGGGAGAGTGAGTCTGTTTGGAGCTGTAAAAGTGTGGGTTGCTAATGTAAAACCTGAGTTGCAAAGAAGTGACATGGCAGAGCCTGTTCAGAAATGCCATAGCTAATGATGATCATGGAGGTGAAGAACTCAGCCCTTCGGACATCATTGCTCAGTGAATATCCAACAAAGAGCATCTGTAGGCAGTGTCAGAAAGTTTCCCAAGGCCAACTTCCAACAAATTACATTACGGCCTAGCAAGGTGATTTTAACCTTCAAATCAACAGCTTTCACCCAAAAGGGATTCATGTTGTGACAAGACAGATAACTGCTGCATGGTTGAAAGGGGCAAATTGGAAAACCTTGTATTTCTACTTAGAATTTCAGAATATTAGCAACTAATGTTTAGGCAACATTTCTAACAGAGGTATCTTAACAAAAACACTGATGTTCAGATAATTGCATTGTTCTGAAATGCTAGATGGGTCTGACTAACATTTTGGTGGTTCACTAATGTCTCATGAAAGTGCTTGAGGTTTTTCCATTTAAAATAGAATTTTAAAATATTTCTGGAAGTATTCCATCCTTTTTGGGAGATAGGGAATCTTATCAGTTCTCACAGAGACTGAAGTCTAATTTCCCACAGTGTTTGTGAAATTACATTTAAAATGTAGGGACCCTAAATGTTTCACCTTACTGGCAAGAAACATCACCAGCTTGAACCCTAAGTGGAGAATTAATTAATTTTATCTTAGTTCTGTGGTAGTGTTTTATATTGAATGGCTTACATGTTCTTTGTGATAATTAATGATGACACATCCTACAGTGTTTTGTCTGAGATACCAGTCTGGTTTTGCCTTGCAGTCTGCTACCTCCAAATCACTTATCATGTACTCAGATCTTCCCCTCTTCCTGACAGTCCTGGGGAGCCTGCTTGCATTTTAAGAGCATGTTTAGAATTGTCCCCCTGTGCTTGTAACCTTCTCTGGCCTTGCATTAGCCTAGCTGGTAACATTTCCTTCTCCTCTGATCCATAGTGACTCCTTTCATCTCTCAAGCAATATTCTTCCTCACCCTCACATCCCCTCTCTGGCACTGATGGCAAAGCCTTCTTCATTTCCTGCTCTTCCTTGGCACGTGCAGCTTTCTCTTGTCATCTGTCAAGTTTCAAGTTAACTGAGAATCTTGGCCTTTATTTAGTGACTTTTATTTCACTGTGTAACATGTTTACGGCATGCTTCAAAGGTATTGTCCCAGAGACAGGTGAACTGTGCTCTGGGAGGGCTCAGGGGACACCTATTCATGCTACAGTTTTTTGGAGCCTGTCCCCTTCAGCGTAAGTGTTAGATCTCCTATATATTTATTTCTATTTTCAGTTTAAGTCAATCAAAACCTCTGGAATCAAACCCTTTGTTTTTATTTTTCTAAGAATGTGACTTTTTCCCCAGAGAGCCAGAAAAACATTTTTAATGAAAAACGCTTTCTAAGTATGATTGGCAGTTCACCTATGGCAAGAAATTCATTTCCACAAGCACCTTTTTAATTTTGTGCCACCCAAGACGAATGTCTTTGAAGATCCATCGTAATTTGAAATTATTTAACTGTGCTCATATATACACTCTCCTGAACATACCAAGCCACACACAGCACTTGACACAGAGCCCACTAAACACAATGAAAGGATTTCTGCCATCTTCAGTGGGCTTTGAAAGGGGGTTTTAGCAAGCAACAATCTCATGGGTGGGCATGGTATGACCAGGACTGCTGCCATCTGCAAACATCTGGTTTGGAAGGACCAAAGTGTAGGGTGGCTTCAGGAGGAGGGAGCAGCAGCCAGCACTCATGGCATTGCATCCTATTTTTAAATTCCCAGCTGGTACTGAGGATTTTACTCTCTTGAGGGTTACAGGCACTTACTGCTCCCTTCCTTCTGCTCTTTTCAAGAAGTGGAGTCATTTGTTTTACTTGAAGTCTACAGGAATGCCAAGCTATTTTTGGCTCCACCTCATCTCACCTCTCCTCTTGCTTGTGTCATGATGTCAGTTTTGATCTATACCTTCCCACTGCTAGACAGCTTTGCCTAAAGACATGAGCCTCAGCCCCTAATAATTATGAGTACATCAAAGGCCAGTTGGTTTGCTTAGCTGCAGAGGTCTCCACAAAGATCTGTGTATCTTCACTTGAAAGAGATTTGTAGTTTTGTGCCAAGTTTTAGAATTATCATGGCCTTCCATTTTTTCCCCTTCTTTATAGTGATATATTCTTGCCCACTGCAGAACTGATTTAAAAAGCACAACTATATGCCCAAAATGAAGACACCTTCTCCTTCATATTTTAATGATCCTCATATTTTGTAATGTCTGCCAGCAGTAAAATTATGCCCTACTGATTATGAAAAAAATCTTACCAGAAGTCACAGATAACTATTTTTGGCCAGTTTTAGGGACTTCCATTTTTTGTACCTGAAGCCACATACTATGACTGGTTTATAAAAACACTAACAAGAAAAAAAAAATTCCAGTATTTCCAAATTCTGAAAATTGAAAGGAGTTGTCTGTACCTGATATGGTTTTGTTCTACTAAGAAGCAGGATATTGCAAGGCATTTGAGGTCACTCATCTCAGATCTCTTCAGTATAATTCCATCTTATCCCTATAACCCTCAGCTAAGTTGATGCACACAGGCAACAGTGGATGGATGACACTAATTACGAAGTAAACAACATATTTTTGGTGGCAACAGAGCAAGAAGAAAGTTTCAAAAGTGAAAGGAATTCACAGAGCTACACCTTGGGGGAGGATGTAACACGATAAAGAATAGTTCAGCATAAAAGATCTCAGAGGGATGCCCATGGCATGGCATTGAAGTGAAGAGAAGCAAGTCAGCACTCAAGCTGCTGACATTGTAGCTAGGAATTTAAGTAGGAATTTGGCTTCTCATCACTGACTTCATTCCATAGACTATAGTAAATTTAAATAGAAAGCACACATAGTTAAAATAACTGTTGAAACAAACTATCAAAGAAATTGATGCATGGAAAGTGTCCTGGCATGAAGACTGAATGAATAACTTTCTGGGAAATAGGTCTTAGCCAAATACAATTTATGCTTAGTCAAACACATGTTTTTCTGGCTTGGTGTAGGGTAGCTGGATGAAGTTTAATAGCCTCTAATTCACTGTAGGTCAAACTAAATGATTTACACTATATCATTATAGTATAATATTCATATGTTCTGGATTCCACTCTTGCCTACAGCTCTGTGAAAAAGCCCCTGGTAAATCTCCCATTAGCTTCAAAAGGCCCACATGTGGTCTAAAAGACTGCACTTAAAAGCCACATAATATATATGTAATATATACTCACACATCTCACAGTGTGCACGTGTGTGTGTACATAAGTGGGTGTTATATTTACACATACACTGCCAAAATCTGGCCAGTCGTGAAAACAGCTCCAAATCTGAGCCCAAGCCAGAAGGATTATTACGTATTTGTGTTTTGCTTCGTGACATCACCGGAGCCGCTGCTTTTCTTTTTTTTTTTGCTTTTTTTTTTTTGTTTCCTCCTGAAAGAACAAAAAAATTAGTCCCAAGCAAGAGGTGCTTTCATAACTGCTGCAGCTGGCTGGATGTGTGTGCTCACGGTGTGTCAGGGGCATGTTTGTCTCACACAGCCTGGAGCCGTCGCTCAGCCTCTCGCTTTTCTCGCCGGTTGCGCTCCTTTCTGCGCCCCGCAAAGCATTGGCAAACACATATTTGCATGGCAGTTGGTATGTGTTTTGTCCTGTTTGCTCTGCCTAATGTAACGTGGTGTGACAGGCTGTAATTCATCACATCAGCTGCCTGACAGCAGAGGCATTGGAACAGAGGTGCGATGGTGGGCTGATGCGAGGTGGCAATTTAATGTTGGGCTGTAGTCTCTCAGTGTTAAGGTTTTTTTTTTTGAATGACCTACCAAAGAATTATCTCTGAGTATTCCCTGTGCAGGTGAGTTTTAGAAGCAGTGATCAGGCAGAGCACAGTCAGCATCAGGAGGAAGCTGAAGGTCCCTGTGCTCAGAAGGAACGACTCTTGTGAATATGAGAACCCTTGCACACATGGTGTTAGATCAAACAGACAAGCAAGAGCATTGAAGGACAATTTCTTTATTTCCTCCTCTTTCACTGCACTCCCCAGGCACACCACAGGTCCTTATGTGGGAATACTGTGGAATTGCCAACGGCAAAAACAGAGGTTGAGGCTGCTTTCCTCCAAAGACTCCTACACAAGAGGCTGCTTGACAGTTCACCCCTGAAAAATTCCCACCACAGGTGTTAGGGTGTTTGATAACCTGATGGTGGTTCTTGTTGAGTGCTTCCAGCCTAACAAAACCAAGTTCCCTGTTAAAATCCCATCTCAGGACTGGGACATTCCAATCAGGACATGTCTGAGAGGTGAGCGGCATAGGGAAGAGCTCAGCAGGGCCCCAGGGTGAGCTTTGCATCCACTGCTCTTCTCAGTCCTGCACTTTCTGAAGTGTCAAACTTGGCCAGAAGGTGAAACAAAGGGAGTTGTTTAAGAAAAACTATTGGTGAAAAAGTGATCTGCAGTGCCTAGCACAAGGCAGTAAGTACATGCAGAAAATTAATTACTTTTTTCTTTCCTAAACATACATTCTGTATTTAATTTCAGCTATTTGAAGTATTTTTCCCTAAATATCCTTCCTGTCAGTTAGTCTGCACTGACACTTCTTTTTACTTTAAATCTCAGTGCCATGAAACTTCTGCAACTCCCCAGCTCATGCATGAATAATACCTGCCATTCAATAATATTTTTCACAGCATTCAAGGCACTAAAAATCCTAAATTGTACTAGATTTCAAACTATAAATTCAGTCTTAAAAACAGACTGTGAGGCAGCTGGTTATCTCTGCAATGTGGATATTATGAAATGGCAAAATATTTTAATACGATGGAAAGATATCATTAATGACAGCTTATAAGCATGTATGGTGTTCACTTTAATTAGTCATTTACTGCAGTCACACTGCCATCATCTTTATGATAATCAAAGCTGCAACAGCCACTTGATTTCTGCCTCCTGCCCTCCCAGCCCAGGGACACCATAACCTCAGTAAAAAGTTGGGGTAGGGTTCTCACATAAATTAGATTCCATGGATTAACCACTTAACTGGTAGTTTAAAATTTTTCCCTGTAAAGGAATGTGGAAGTCAATATTCTTTGCTGTAGTCTTAGGTTAAAAAACCTAAGCATGGTTTCTCTATTTTTTTTTCAAAAATTTAACGTTGTTTCAAAACAACTAGATCATATTATTTTGCTTAATTAAACCTGTGCTACATCTTGCTGTGGTTACTCATTTCCCTCTGCTGAATTTAGTCCTTTCTCTTGATAAAGTTCTTGCTGCTAAAATCCACCCTGGAGACCTCCAAATACACCTAAAGTGCACCAGATGAAGAGCAGATTCTGGGACCATCCTTGCAGAATAATCCCAGGATGTGTTTTCACATTATTTGGTAGGTGCTGGTGAACCATCAGGAGCCTTACATGAGCTCACCCTCTGACTGAAGGATTTGGAACCCAGTCCTAAACGCTGTTTGAAGTTCACTGCTAAATTTCACCACATTTCTGCTTAAATAATACAAACTCCTATCACCCAGATGCAAGATGATGGCCACAATTAATTATTTATTTTGCTGCAGAGGATGCACTGTGGCCAAAGAAAGGAGTTACAAAGTGCTTTTAGCCACCAAAGGGCAAAATCTTTCGTTCATGAAGGCAAATGTGGAGCCTGTGTGGGCACCCTGTGCTGCAGTGTGAGCCCAGATCACCCTGCCCTTGCCTCAGATATGTAGGGGAGGAGTTGGCACCACATTGATCACTGCAATAAACAGAATTTTAACAGTAAAACATTCCAGAAACATTCCTCAGCCAGGAAAAGGCTTTAGTCAGTGCCTTATTTTCCTGAATTATTGGCAATTGTACTGCCCCAGCCTATTCCTGTGTGTGTTTGGGGTTTTGCTGTCCATTCGTTGGGATAGGACCAAGACAGCAGGTAAAGAACTGGATGTAATTACACCTTTACAACCATCACCAGCCCTCTGGATGACTCTGACTCCTCATTTTAGCCTTGGATGGTTGTGCTTTCCTTTGGGGACTGTGTGACCTCTCTGTGGCAGGCTGCCCATCCAGGGCCCCTCGCTGTCACCTCCCTCTGCCTGACCACACAGCCAGGTGAAGTCCATTTCCTAAGCTCCCTTTTTTCTGTAATTTTTGCCACAAAAGGTGAAAGCACACCCCTGGGGAATCAGCTGTGATCCTCTCGTTCGTGTTTGCCATTAGGTGTCAGTGTGACAACAACCGTGGCACACAAAGGCTGCGCTGGGGTGTGCAGGGACACCACCCCCACCCTAAACTTCTCCTTGTCCACTCGGGGAACATTCAGTGTGAAATCGAGGGGAAGGAAAGGCTGGAGAAAGCAATAAACATTTTATTTCCGGGTGCTTTTCCACCCCCTAATTGAAATTATTTACTAACAGATAAGTCTGTTTGCATTTCATTCAGCGTGTCGCGGGTTCCCGGTGCTGCAGTTGTCAAAGAAGGGTAATATTTACAAAACCAGGAGAAGAGTTTCTGCACACACTGATCTCACCCTATTTTGGGGCAAAAGAAACTGTCAATATTATCAGTAATTTGCAGTCAGCAGGAGGTAAACTGCTTTGCCCAGTGCAAATGTTAAATTACTTGTGTGAGTTGAAGCCTGACAATATTGGTGCTTATAGATGAGTCCTTCACAAGTTGTTTAAAATACTGTATTAGAAATTACAACTTGAAATCCACTCATTCCAAAGAGAAGGATAAAAAACTTAAAAACTAATTTTAAAGGAACTTTTTTTGTCAGAAATAATGCCCTTTTTTTGGTGTATCAGCAGTATGCATGATGAAGAAATAGTAAAATACACTATGTGTATAAAGAAGTTGAAATTGTTTTTAAACAAAGCTTCAGGCACTTCCCAAAATGTAGCAAACAGTTTTTGGTTGTATGGGAGTTTAAAAAGTTTTAAAATAAAAATCAGGGTTTGGGGGCAGGGGAAGTATTTTTAGAAGAAAAGTAATTTATAAAATATTCTCCAGCAGAAGTATTCAGAATACATGAAGTACACGTAGGGTAGCCTCTTTTTTGGCCTTATGTTTGGAAATGCAAATGTTTTCACCTTTAATCAGATTTTGATCAGGTCAATATAATGGTTAGACCAGCTTGGCCTTCACCAGGACCAGGGAATCTGTTGTGCCAGAGGATCACTGGGATTCAGCTTTGCCTTCACCTTTTCTGCTTTGAAAGGGAACAAGTTCTGAGCATGGCTTAAATTTCGTGGTGTTTTTCTTTATACTGATAGATTAAATCTCAAGCAGCACCATGCTGCTGTGATAAGCATCTGAGCAAGCTGGCTTTTCTTTTACCTCCTTCCAGATTTCTAGTAACTCCATGGCACAGGAGTGGTTATTCCTGAGCATGCACTGCACAGCCCAGGGTAATCCTAGCCAGAATAAGAATACCCAGGTACCATCTCTGCTATAATAGTTGGGCAGTTACAGGTCTCTTCATGAGAGCAAAGCCTTCCAAAATTTGGTAGCCCCTTCAGTTTGGGGATGGGAAATGAAAAACTCATGTGCCAGTCTGATGTTGTCCTTAGATAATTATAGGCTTTAGGCACAGAAAAGATGCCAGATTAAATGGCTCCAGCCATCTGCTATTGCAAGACTGTGAAATAATCCTTGACCATTTTCATATTAAGAGCTGCCACGAAGATGTTCTCCCACTGCTTATGGCACTCAGCTTGCCTAGAAAGCTCTCTCCTCTGCTCTAGCTTACTGGCATCCTAACTCACTTTTGCTTTGTATTATTTTAAATAGCAGGGATTAAACCTTTTTATCAGTGCTGTTGGGGGGGGGCTTGAAAGTATAACACATCTATTTAGACTTCAGAAATACAAATTGAAGAGATCCTTATTTTCCACATGTGGTTTCAGATCAGGTTCTTCTTCTTCTTGTTTGTGGTACAAAGGGAACAGATGAAAAGGCAGCTGGGCAAGCAGTTCTAAAAACCCAGCACTGGCCACTGTGGCTGCTTGTACCCCTGCTCCATTGGGGTCCCAGGGGAGGCAGAAGAAGAGCCTCAAGGGCCAGGCACAAGCTGCTCACATGGCACTCTGCCTCAGCTGGTTTAGGTGAGCCCAAATGTAATTTTGCTGGTTTTGAAGCAAAATCCTTATTCAAATAGACCTGAAAGCAGCAGAGAGCTGTAAGCCTGCTTCACCCTGAGCACTGTTCTTACAGAGGGTGTTGCTTCAAGCAACTCTTTACAGATCAGAAAGTATCCCAGTGCCAGGATCCTCCCTGCAATGGGCTGAGTTCCCAACTGCAGCCTCAACCAGTCCAAAAATATGCCAGAAAACACAAGGAAGGGTTTCCACCTGAAGCCAGAGAAGAGACAGAGGGAGCAGTCAGGCTGTAAGGAAGGACTATAAGGGCACAGGAATAGCCAGGTAGAAGTAAAGATCTCTGGGTGATGTACATCTGTGTGAGAAGGACTGGTGGTGGCATGCAAGGAATGGAAAAGATCACTGCTGCAATGCAGGAAAGTGGGAAGATGCCTTTGAAAGGGCAAATTTTTCCCATTGAACATTAATTGCGTTCCATGGATACAAAATGCACTCTAATGATAAAAGGAGTGGCTGACAAGCAATGCTGTATTTAACAGATACCAGAGAATGCAATGTAGGTTAATTACCTTCCCTTAAAATTGAATTTTTTTTTCCCAATGAGGTGAGCCTCTGTTTGAGACAGAAGCTAATCTCCAAACTCCTGTTGTCTACTTCAGTGAAAAGAGGATGAGAAAGGGAATGAAATGGGGTGGTGAGGAGACACCAGCAGGAGCCATGGTGTGACTTTTTTTCCCTGGCATCAGTTTTTTGCATTGCTTCCCATGGACTTTCCTCTTTGGTTACCTTCAGAAGCACAAGCAACACCAGGAACTGCCCACAGCTCCCTCCAGGGCTTTGAGCTTCCCAAGCAGTGTCCACAGTCGCTGCTCCTGCTGACACAGTTTATTTAAATAGGCAGGGAGAAGGGATTGGTGTTTGCAGGAGGCAGTGTAGAGTGTAAACTACCTCTGTGAGGTTTGGAAAAGAAAAAACACTCTGGTATTCCAGCCACTCTGTAATTGAGGGCTATCAGTCAGGTGAAGATCTTCCCAGGGAGTGGAAGGAACAGCCTGGGAATCAAAAACCCACTGTTCCTGCAAGGTTGCATTTCCCCTTCAACAGGGCACATGAAGTGTAGTGTGTCCACTTTCCAAAGCTGTTTTCCTCCAAATCAGTCTCTTCTGGTGGGAAAGGGTGGGAAGGAAAGTATCAACCCATCAGTCAGGGTTTTCAGTGCCAACAGGGTCACATCAGCTTCTTAAAGCCCTTGGGCACCCAAACCACAGAATGCGCTGGTGGTTATCAGCAAGTCTGTGCAGCAGGTGAGTGACAGGATGCAAATATCAGGGAGGACCTGCCCCTGAGTCTGCTTCAGTGCCTTTTCAGCCACTCCTTTCTGGTAAATTGTAAGATGTTGGTCAGGGCTCTCTGGAGACGGGTAAAATGAGGTGTGTGCACACCCCAGCTTCTGTTGTGTCCTGTTATATTTAGAAAATGCACCCGAGGTTTGTCTCATGTTGTAGGATTTAGCCAAGAGACATTGAGCAGAGCACTGTATAAGTGTAATTAAGAGAGCTTAGCAACAGGATATTCTGTGATTCCAGATTCCAGGACACCCTTATGCATATCCTCTGTGTGTATGTGTACATATATATATATATATACATACACATATATATGTGTGTGTGTGTGTGCAAGCAGAGTTTGCCTATATACACATCACCATAAAGTCTGAGGGTTTGCAGGTTTAAAACAACATGTTGGTACCAGCTGTGTAGCATGTTTTCTGTGCATTGCATTAATTTTCTATGCAGAGACACACACAGACCCCATAAAAACTTGGCCCTCATTTTATGAAAACTTACCTGAGGCATTACCAGCTTAGTGTCCTAAAGTCAGTACTTTGACAGAGACTGAAAAAAAAACATGTAAGAGTTTTCAGTTTTGGTACACGTTATGCTTCTTGATATCAGAGTAAGTTTAGTCCACACAGCCTTCCAGCATGAGTAACATTTTTTTGTCTGTGACACCCACTGACTACAAATACATTAGTCTGGCAGAGGTTAGAAAGCAATGCTGGTTTATAATTTGGGTTTTATTTACAGGTAGTATTCCCATCTTTTCATTATTTGGATTAGGCAACTAACTGGTCCCAAGTATTTCTTCATTAAAAGAAAAAGAAAAAACCCTCCCAGGAATAGGTGTGTGCTTCACACTTTTCAAATTCAATAGCATAGAATTTTTCACTTGGTCAGAAAGCTGATTTAATTTGCTGCTAGGTTAAAGGTTTCAGTTTTACATCCATGAATTCTCAAATTAAATCCAGTGCATTGCTTAAATTTCTAGCTGCAGTGCATTTAGCCTAATTGCTTTGGTAAGTTGGGTGCTTAGTAACTCCTACTTCTCTGAATGTTCATCTTTAAAGGCGAGCAAAATAAGCCTGAGGGCCACAGGTGGGCTAGCCTGCTCTTTGGGATTCACCTGTGGGGTCTCTGGATATCTCTTCCAGTCTGACTGCATCCTCAGACCATATCTGATGAGGCTGTTCTGCTGACAAGGGAGAGCATTTGAACACCTGTAGGTTTTAGCTATTTAAGCCCAAATCAGTTTTGAGGCAACAAGAAGGGCTGAACAAAATGGTTCAGGTTTCAGTCAGTTGTCAGCTAAATGTGTGCACTGGGCCTTTAAGTATTTGGCCAGACACATCTTGATTGCTTGGCTTTTGTTTTCACCCTTGGAAAGTCAGCTGGATAATGCCCTGTGGCCAAAGTCTATTCTGCGGTGCTGGAAGTGGGCTGGGCTGGGGGTGCGGGGTGGGGGGAGTGTGTGTGAAGGGAGAATTAACCAAAACCTGAGTTATATTCATGTATTCCCAAATTTTTGTAAGCCAAAGTGTTTGCGGTCATTTTCAGTTGTCTTGCCACATTAAATGTAAAAACCATAGGGATATAAATATATATAATATATAAATGATCCCAGGAATATTTATAAAATGATCCCAGGAATGCAACCTTTAAGGTGGGCTCTTTTTGGGGACACATCACAACGCAAACACGGAGGCGATGGAAACAATCGAGGAAACTTCCACCAGCAGCACCCCCAGAGGCAAGCCCCAAGTGTCTAGTTTTTTCCTGTTTGTTGACAGTATTTTTAAGGCTTTGAGTTCTCACACAACATATATATGTCATTAAATGGCTGATTCCTCTTTGCACACGTTGCTGTGATGGCCTGTGGCAACCTGAATTAATTGTTTCAGTAGTTGATGGTGGTTACTAGCCATAATTATTATAATTTGCATTTATAAAAACTTCTTTCATCTAAGGATCTCAAAATGCTTTTGCACACATTTAATTAAGCTTCACAACATCCTGTGAGGTAAGTGTCAAGAGTGTTGTTATATCCATTTTTACACAGGTTTCTCCAAGAAAACAAGGTCAGTCTCTAACGTGACTGGTATTTGGTTCACATCACTCGCACAGGACAGGTAGCACAGCTGCAGGAATTAGGAATGCTGATCTAGGTCACTGTGCATCTCCCACATCGCTCTTGCTGCTGCCACATTGTGTGGACACAGCCATGGCAAACACATGATTTCCAGTCTGAGGTGGCCCTTTCCCTCCCAGGAGCACTCGAGTAGCAGAAAAGTCTTGGGAAGAAAAAGAAATAAGCACCCAACAAGATGAAAACCCACCTTGCAAAGGTACTTTCTGCACTTTCCACAACTTTCTACCTTAGCATTTAAGCCTCTCTTTGCAGTCTGCACACAGTAAGACGTGTCTGCTTTAGCCAAAGCCAGGAAAGCAGCTGCAGGCATGGCAGGGTCACCCTTCAGCAGCCACTCACCTGGTCCAGAAGAGGCTGCACACCCTCCACCCCCTAGCAGCCTTAGACCCAACCCTGTGGGCAATCAGCAATTCTGAGATCTACTAAACCCTAGATTACCACTTGACAGATATTTAAAAGTGAGGATCAACTGAAGTAAAATAGACTTGGAACTCGGGGGACAGCAGTTTTCAAAAGCTCATTTCTTTTTCAAACATATGACTATGTTGTTTAAATTGAACCTAGCTCTCTGTAAGGTCTGTTGATCACCATAATAGCCCTGAGGAAGATAGGTCTAAGTAAGTGCTTGCAAATTGAGTAAGGAGTCCCAGGCCATACCTTCATGAGTTCTTTACCATCCTCATCAATTTATGTTTACATAAATTGTTTACATGTGGCAATGACCAGCTTAGCTATTTGGAAAGAACCCTGCCTGTGGATGCACTTATTCCAAAATAAAAGCCACTTTGCTTTTCTAAATTAAGTGCACTTACAGGTAGAGAATGATTATTCTGAATAACATAAGAAAATAAGTAGTTTCATTCTCAAGTAGGCTATTGAGCAGAAATATTCTGAAATAATCTGTCTAATTTCTCATAGTGATGCTTTTTAAGGCACAGACAAAGTCACAGAGTTAACAACCAATTTTGTTTTCAATCCATTGTTTTCTTGGAGAGGGTGTGTGGCAGGAGTCAGAGATTCCTTTCAGTTTCCCTGAATCCCAATGTACAGGATTTATTCTGCTCCATGTCTCTCTGGTGGAGGAAGGAATGCCTGGCGGCCAGAGGAGAAGGTCTGGCACAAGAACATACATCATTTCATTTTACCTGGTGCTGGTCTACTTAACTTTCATCAGAAATGGGACAGTCATTGGCCTAAGACTGCATTTTCACTGATTTTTTTGCATTTTCACTGAAGCTTTCTTCTGCTTTTTTTCTCCTCCAAACTTGTTCATGCCTGCGGTGGCACAGAAAATAAAAGTATGGCAGCAACCATACTTGACATGCATGGCAGAGCACAATGCCATGGGAATCCCAGCATCAGGCCCTCAGAGGAGTTTTCATTGCTGCCACCAGAAAGTTTTCAATAACTTCAAATGAGTATTTTTGGGGTATGTTTCTTTATTTGGAAGGGGGGAGGTAAAAATTCTCCTCGTGTTATCTCATATTGCAGAAACTGAGACTTGATGGGTACTACATTATCCTTTTTGGACCTCAATCACTCCAAAAGATTCAAGATGAACTCTGCCTGCCCAGGCACCAGAGTCAGTGCCCCAGGGAATTTCTTCATATCTAAGGGATGTGCAGGATGTGTACTTGCATGCCCTTGCTGCCTCTCAGCTCTAGCTGTACATGCAGTTTTGCTTTAGGAACCTGTACCTCCAGTATTGCAATATCTTTTTCAGTCTCTGTCATCAAGGGTTTAAATACAGTTCAGATCAGTGTTAGTGGCCCAGCTCCAAATGAGGAGAATTGCTGCAATTCGTTATCTTGACAAATTAACTGGTCTGAGGCAATTCCTTTTTGAGAGAGATACAATTACCTAACTCTTGAACTCTAGCCTTCCTCCAATGCTATGGCATAGTTATGCACCTGCTCAAAAAGTGTGGATACTCCTTTCCCATCCATAAATACAATTCTTGCACTGGGAGCTGATTTTAAAAAAAAAAAAAAAAAGGCTTTTTTAGGTGCCAAGGTGGGTGGTTGCACAGGGGAGGGACAATATGGGAAATGCAGGGTCCTTGTCACCAAACCACGAGAGGAGGGGCTGGCACAGAGAGTGTTCTATCACAGAAACACATCACCAGTTGTCCCATCCTCTGTTTTGAGTCCAGATTCCTGATCCTTCTCCCAGTCCACCACATGGAAAAGAGTAGCCCATTCAGACCTAAACCAGATTTTTTTTTTGAAAAAAAAATCCAAGGTGTTTTCTTCCTGGGATTTAGGCAAAAATTTCTATTTCAGTCCTTCAGTCTTTATTTAACTGGTGGAAAATGGGTTGCCATCAGCACTCCACTCCTGACGTGGACAGGAGCTGGTGCTCCTGGGAAGGCAGAGTGACCTCCAGCCTTGCTCTCACCTCCTGGCCTTGAGGACCAGCTCCTTTCTGCCTTTCCTACCAAGCAATGAAAACAGACCCACAGTTACACATTGTTCTTCCAACCCGACGTGGGCAGATGCACTTCTCATCCTCTTCCCTGTGGAAAGCAACTCCTTTTGCCCCTCAGCCATAGCTCACCTGTGGGCATCATCTTTCCTTGTAGAAGGGCTCCCAGATGCTGAAAGATATCCCTTAAGCATTCATTTGAACCACTGCCTTTTGGAAACTGTTTAGGATAAAGCCGTCCGGCAGAAGGCTTGCGTTTGCCTAGAGCCTCTTTGTATGGACTTGGTGGCTGGGAGTTTCCTTGAGCTCCTCTTTGAACTCCAAGCCTTCAGCATCCAAAACACTTAACCCTCAATTTCTTTTCTGCTTTATCAGTTTGGCCAGCTTCCAGCTGGCAGCATTCATGTGCAGGCTCCCATTCTGCATCTCGTGTTTGCAGATTTGTCTTTTTCAATTAACCCCTTGAAATGGTTTTCTTCTCCCCGGAGCCTACCTGCCTCCGGTCCGGCCGGCACTTCTCCCTGCTCTGGATGCCTGGAGGGCAGGAGGCAGGAGTGGAGGAGCTGGGTCCCTGGGCTGGAAGTGCCAAGCAGAGGGCGTGCCCCACGCCCGGGCGGCACGGAGAGCAGCTGAAGGAACACGCAGGTTCGGCAGTGCCGGCTTTGCCCGTTGTGGGTTGGGGCTTGCAGTGCCAGAGGCGCTTTTGCCTGCGTGGAGTCTCTGGAGCATCACTTGTGAATAATGAGATCTTCCCTGGATGCCTTCGCGGGGATGCTCGGGAGCACGCGCCCACGTTTCCACTGCTGCAGCCTTCACCCCAAACAATGGCAATGTCTCTGCTCGCCAGCAGCTCTTCCACAGCTTTGTTTTAGAACAGCTGTTTCTAGAGAGTCACCTAAAATGAAAAAAAAACCAAAAACAACAACAAAGAAAAATAAAGACCGTGTGTCTAAAGCATCACTTACCAAACAAAGACATTGCCTGGTCTCCAGGACTGTCCTCCCTCCTTGTCGGAATCTGTGATATTTAAGTGATTCTGAGATTGTAGAAAGTCTCTGTCTTTCAGCCCTGTGCTAAAGAAGTCATAATTCGTCTGTGCTGGTTTTCAAAGTTGTTTATTCTTGCTCATCTCTAACATGTTCTCTCTGCCCTGCAGCAGCTCTGTNCTGTGCCTGCTGGAATTGCTGAGCAGTAGCAGCTGTAGGTTGCTCATCCTGGCACTCCAGCTGGTTCACAGGCACGCACAGGGAGGGGAGAGCCGCTCACCCACTGCCAGGATTGCCCAGCAAACTTCACACAGGCTGGGAAACCTGATAACATCTAGAGGTGCAGCATCTCTATTGCTGAGACACCAGTCAAGCCTTTGAAGTGAGATGGGCTGGAATTGAAGCAAATCCTTGGTTGTTCAGTCCCTTCCAGCTGGAGGCTCACCACGGCTTGGTACTACCACATCTGGATCACCCTGTAAGACACACCTTTTTTTTTCTTTTTCTTTTTTTTTTCTTTTCTTTTTTCCTTTTTTTTTTTTTTTAATTAATTAATATTGGCACTGCTGGGGTAGTTCCTAAGGAACCTGATTACTTAGGCTCCAGGGAGATCTAAAATTAAATATTCAGGCTGTATAGCGGTTAGCTTAATTTTGTGTGTGATTCTAGCAGAGCAAACGAGTAGTAGAGATGGAAATCTCAGCCAGTGCTAGTAAAGACTCAGCATTTCCATTTGCAGAAAGTTTTAAAACCAGATTTCACAGCAAGCTGCAGAAAACTGCTAAGTGAAGTATAACTGTCTAAACTACCAAAAAAAAGCAACAAAACAAAGCAGTTGTTTTTAAATGTCAGCTTCTTCTTTAGTTTTACCACATAACTTTTATATTAATTCTTAAATTTCGTGGCACACCCACTAAAACAGTTTTACTGCTGCTAGTACCTCTACTACCCAACTAGTGAAATAATGACATGTTATGCTACTATTAAGGATTGATTCTAATGGTAGTGATTGAAGTGCCTTATCTTCTCAGGCATCAAATTGTTAAACAACAGAACTGGGAGATGCTCAGATTTAATTTCAGGAATAATCTTATCCAGCTCTCTAAACAGTAACAGCTGTTCCCAATGAGTTTTAGAAGTACTACAAAACCGATATTTCGACAATTTGTATTTGTCAAATGCAAACATGTCAGCCTTGGGAATTAACAAAACAACACAAAAATAATCTAAAAATAAAAATCCGTGGAAAACTAGCCCAGAAAAAGCAAAGAAGTTTAGAGTTACATTTTTTCCACACTCACAAACAAAGCTCTGTGGTTTCCCTGCAGGAATTTGTTGAAACAAAACAATTTTATTAGAATATGTTTATTTAGAAAGACGTTTTTCAGGAGAACCATTGTAGCCAGAAAAAAAAGCTGACCACACTCAAATCAGCAATGGAAGTTCCCGGTGATTTTGATACCAGAAGAATTTTATGCAGTGGCTTTAGAAATAGCTTTATATAGTTTGAGAAAACCTGGGATAGAATTAAGTTATCATAACTTGATAATGTGTGAAATCATGCTCAATCTCATGCCTTCTGCAACAGTTATCTGCCTTTAAAAAAAATCCCCAAAATGTCATAAAATCATGACAGCTTGCTTTCAACAGGTAAAAAATAAATAATTAAAAAATAAAGTTATTGCATAATAAGAGGAGAGATGAATTTATTTACATAGAATTAGCTGTTCAAGTAAAAAAATTAATTTGTTTAAATGCCTAAGAGAAAGAAAGTGTGATTGTTAGTAAAGTCTACAGTTTTGCAGCACTCACTTGAATTAACTATTTGCATTTCTTCAGAACCTTGATTAGTTTCTCTCAGAAAAACACTATTTACCTCTTTTTTTTTTGGTAAAACAGCAATGTGGCTGAAGTCTGTGTGGTTCACTGGGAGTTCATTGGGATATACTTGCAATTCCTGAAGCAAAAAAAGTGATATTTTATCTTTAGAAAGAGTTACATTTTTTTGAACTTATTGAATTTTTCAGAGATCAGCATGGAGAGTTGTGATTAAATGCTTGCTTCAGCGTTTTAAAGGCTTCTTGTGTCCCTGTTGCCTAAGGAGGTCGTGCACGAGGATTGCTCTGTAAACATCAGATTGTACAGAATTGGCTCTGCACACCATGCCAGGCACACAAAGAGGAAGTCAAATGGCTTATCTCTCACTTATCAACTAGTTTATTTTTCACGCCCAAAAAAGGCTGCTACAAGAGCAGCTGCTACTTTGTAAATAATTTAATGGCTGCTGTTAAGTAGAGCTGTCGATTTTGCAAACAATATTAAAAGGAGATTTTCCTTTTACCACGGATTTGCACATTTTGAAATGCGTTTTTATCCCTGAAAGTCCAGTGCAGGATCCTGGAGAATGGAAACAGCTTCTGATTTGCAGACACAGATTCAAAAGAGAATAGATATGTTTAAATAATGACAGATGTGTGGGCAGGCAAGGTGTGATATCACCTGCATGCATCACCCAGAGAGCATCCTGCTCATTAAAGCATTGGAGAACTTTCAGTGGGCTTGTAAAGAAAGATCTTTGGCTCTTTCAGACAGGTGTGAGGCGTAGCAATAGCAATTACCACCAAATTTTGGAAATGTAGAATATGCATTGGATCATTGTATAGTTGGGTGTACACAACACTATCCCAATATTGATCATAGAAAATAGGATTTTAAAAAAAGATTTTTAGCACGAAAGGTTCATATTCTTGCATCTGGTAAATTTAATGATGAAACCACAACATTAGCACAATACCAGCTCTCAAATTTTTGAAATTCAAATTCAGATTGAAATCCCCAGATCTTAACATGTTAAGCAAATAGTAGTTTAGAATTTAGACAGCAAGAGTTTATTGTGCAGTAAGGCAAAGGAATATCTCGGATTGCCCGAATATAAAATCTTAGGTGAAACTTATGATCTCTCTAGTGCTAGCACAAAGTCAGGTCTCTATCAAGCACCAAACCCTAGCCAGAGCCCTCATCTAGATGTGAGGACCACCACCCTCTCCCAGCTCTGTGGCACTGTTGCCAAAATCCTTCCCTTTCTAATTAAAAGTGGAATATGTTGCCTCTAGTTTGGGAAGGGCTGTGTTGTTTAAACAGTGTTCCTTGCACATTTGTTTTTCCTGCTTTAGCACTTCTCACAGGGAACAGAGTCCATATCCCACAACAAAAATATTTATTTCTTTATAGCTCATATCTGATGGTTTTGTGGCTTTGAACCACTGCTGGCATCCACACTGCAGCTGTATCCCCAGACCACAATAGGTTCAATGCTCATAACTGTTTTAACATATCAGATATTTATTTTAGATATGAAAGTGCAGAGAAATCTATTTGCACTCCTGTGGGTAAGAACCTTGCTTTTCCCCTGGTTTTGTGCTTGCAGATGGCAGACTGCTCTGTTTTCCATGAGGTTTCCGTGGATCCAGTAGCATTATTTAACAAGGTGTAGCTGTGCAGCACAAAATATCAGTCAGTGGCCATGCTGTAATTAATTGCTCACAGCATTCATGTATTAGAAATATGGACTCTATACATCCAAATTGTAGCCCAGTCCACGTTAAAAAGCTGCTGGAGAACATGCATGAGTTACACTGAAGTGGTTGGTGTGAGGATTGGGATTTACTCAGCGCTGGTTCTCAGCAGGGACAAGAAAACACAGATCACTAGTGTGATGGAAAGAGATCAAGAAAAAGTTGACCCAATTCTAATTTGTTTCCTTTCTCAGTACACACTCCTCTTTCAGCATCTCTCAGGATTTTATGTTCTGAAATGTCCCCACTCCTTGGAGCTGGGTCAGCCTCAGGAGTGGTGGCTCAGGAGAGGTCACGGGCATCATATATTGGTGAAAGTTTGCAGCTTTAAGGGGGTAAATTATTTAGGCCTTAGATGTTACTGAGTAAGTGGAAAAAGAAAAAAAGATAAAAGAAAAATTAATTACACGTGCTCAACTCACACTGTACATCTGAGCTTTGACATTTTGCAAATTCAAAGGTTTAACATTCTGTTTCTTAACAAACTCTGGCCAAGTGAAGAGGGAGGCTCTTCAGCACCAAAGGCTCCATTCCAGGTGGGAGCACAGCAGTGAGAGCTGTGTTCCAAAGCAGAGGCTGTCAAAGTTTGTGCCACAAGACCTGCAGTGCATCTGCCTAATTATTTTTTTTCCCCATCAACAGGAACTTTGTTTAAGCCCTTTCCCAGAGCTCTTCATGAAGAAAAGCAGCTTCTCACAAACCTTTATAAGTTCTCAATACTCTTCCTCTCGTTCTCTTGGCTTTTCATTCTGCAAGGCTCCAAGAAGAGATCTCCAGAGAAACCTCCCTTACTTGCCCTGGATTTGAGTTGCTGAGATTAAAGCATTGCCCGTACACTTGTTTTCTCTTCTGCTTTTATTTCTCTTCGAATTCTCTTTTTCAAGATGGAGGAGAAATTGCACCAGTGCTGGTTTAGCACCCTTATTTATTGTAGTGTGGTGTGCATGTTTGAGGTGTGCTGCCTTCTACTGAGTTGGCCATTTTCAACCATTCCCCACACTGGGGAATAGCTGAAAACGTGGGAACCAGCAGCACAGCCAGACAGCACCAGCCACCTGGGAAAGCCAAACCTTGCCACACTTCACCCTCCCTCACACCACAGATGCCTGTAATATTTAGGTGGCATGAAGAGTAGGAATACTCCACAGCAATCCCACGGCATTGGATTTTTAAGACTCAGAGGTTCAGAAAGGCTTAGGAGGAGATTTGCCCTCCTAAGCCAGCCAGTGTTCTGGGTCTCCAGACGAGATGTAAACCGCCAGGGTGTTACATCCTCCCACTGCCCACGGTGCCACCATGGCTATCCTGCAGATCCGCTTATACAGGATCCAAGAAGGCAGAGAACAAGGGGAGAAGAACAGGATTAAAGGAGGAAAAAAATGCAAAAGGGTCTTATGATTTTGAGAAAAATCTTTTAAAGTCTTTATCTGTAACAGGATTTTTTTTCCTTAATCCAAACTCTGCTAGCCCGCGGTTTGATTGCATTTTTTTATTTATTTATTTTAAGTCTCACACCTAGAATATGCATTTCCTCCTCTACATTTTTAAGTGGTTCAGATACTTTTACAAAATTTCCATTACCACAGGGCTCAGACTGGAACTTGTGAATTGGATGCTCATGCTTCACCTACTGAAGACTCCAGGCCTTAATTGTGAACCAAAATATTTTAAAACAAAGCTAAGGGAAGTCTTTCTTTTTAAAGGAGGGAGTTACACATACTCCTCTGGGGAACTAGATTTTGATCCCCATGGCTCATGCAGCAGCCTTTGGCAGCCAGCTGGACCTTCTGTAGTTGACAATTTAGAGAATGCATTTCCTCCTTGCTATCTACAGCCAATACAGACTCTGTCTCTGTCTTTCAAAAACTCGTGGACCTCTTTCTTGTTGCTGGTCATTGGCTACTTGGCCTCCTTTTCCAGGGAAAAGCCAAGGGTGAAAGCTGTGGAAGCATGTGGGCTTCCATTCAGTTTGATCCCTTGCAAGAGAGGACACCCTTGTCCTTATGGGCGCCCAAGGACAAGACCCTTGTCCTGATGGGCATCCAAGGCAACAGTTGGCAAATTGGTTGGTACTTTCAGATGAAGTAAAAGTGTGATACCATATCTTAACAGAACTTCTGGGGCAGTCAGATGAAGAGGAACCATCCTGTGAAGCTTTCCCTGACCCATCTCCAGAGCAGGGAGGAGGGGGCAACCCGCCTGCTCCCGGCCCTGCCGACAGACCACCAGCGCAGAGCTGCTCCCGCAGGTGAGTGGTGGATGGTTTCAAAATGTATGTTTGATAGTCTGAACCTTCCTGACAACTGCAGCTGTTGTCTGCATCATCACTGTAAACACAGTAAAACACACTAAGAACTATGAAAAACCTGGAAGCCCAGAGGACACGGCATAGACACAGTGAAACCTCCAGAAACACAGACAGTTTGCAAGCTTTTAACACGCACTAGCACAACCATTTTCAGATTAAATCATCTGAGCAAAGGCAGCCTTGCTTGTTGAATGTGGAGAAAAGAGAAGTACAGCAATGAAAATGCAGCAAATTAACAGTTGCAGGTGGTGAACAGAACTTTTAAAAACCCGACATGATCTTTACAGATTTCTGTAAGCAGATCATTAGCCTGTAATCAAAATCCCGGGGAAGATCTTTTGAGAGTGCCCTTCTTCTGAAGCTGATTAAAACCTTGAACTTAACTATGAGAGAAACAACAATTCTGATAACTGGAATTTTTTTCCAGTGCTTTCATTGCTAGTGAACCTGCACAGCACCTTGCAAGGGGTAGGAAATCAAAAAGAAACAGCTCTTCTGCAAAGATTTGAAAAGCATTTGTTTCTGTTATTTTTCTTTGTGCATTCTTGATAGAAAAGAAGAAAACAGGTGTTTGTCCCCAGTGAGTACATAAATGTGTAGTATATAGATTTATTTTTATTTTCTATGCCTACTGTCTGTAGGAGTGTTTTTAGTTAATCTGGTGTGAGTATGACATTGAAGTTCCACATTGCATTCATGCCAGCCATTTGTACATAACTGTGCTGAACACAGAGTTCATTTTCCTTTTTCTTCATTTTCTTCTTTCCTTCTCTTCCTGGAAATCTGTATGTTAACTGGTTTTCTGTCTCCCCTCACACTTTTTTCAGTATTCAGTGTTATATTCATTTTACCAGCTGCACACCATGAGTGAAGTATTTATTTTATACATTGCCTACAACTTTTAGGATGCAGGACACACACTAAAGCTTTCAGAGCTATCTAATGGGTTTGGAGGTGGGCCTGGCTGTAAAAATACAGTGCACAGTTATTCCTTCTTAACTTTTGGGATGAAGATACCACTGACCTGATATGGGCAAATTATAAAGACAGTCTCCATGCTGCATTGTCTCCAGAGGGCTCTCCAAGCGCTCCAATGAGAGGAGCTCCCTTAGCAGCGCACCAGAGCCGGGACTAATCCCAACACGCCTCTGATCCCAAGGTATGAACACGCTGTCCTCCCTCCCTTTTGCTCAGCTTCTTCCTTTTGGAGGTTGCTATGACTCACACATCTCTGGCAGTCCCACGTCTGCCTTCGTCAGGCGTCTCAGGAGGGAGGCTGAGAGCTCAACTTTGCACCGGCTCCTGGGCTCCCCACCTGGCCACGTTTGCCTGCACATACCCAGGTGGGTCACCCTAAGTGGCCGAGCCTCAGGAGTGGTTCCCTGCAGTTGCTGCATAAACAGCTGGGATTTCCCAAGGCTTTTGGTTGGAAAGCATAAAGCAAGCTCCCACCCGTGCACCAGCTCCTCCACCTGTGGACGCCGGGAGATGCCGCTGACCTCTGCCGGGAGAGGCCGGAGATTTCGGTGGCCGCTCTACAATGCTACGGAAGAAAACTTCTCACGGCTCTCCTGGCTGGCCACAGCTGCTTGGAGCCTGCCTACAAGAATTTAGGTTTCGAAGGCACTCCCTGTGACAACACCAGCCAGGTGGGAAGGTCACCTGCTGAGGCACAGGTGACTCCAGCTACTTCTTCCCTGTGCTTAAAGAAAGCCAGGGGTGGTTACAAGCACCCAGCTGTGGCTTGGTTTGCCTCCAGTTTCACAGAGTTGCTCTTCTACAATGCATCTGCTGCCACGTCTGCATCAGACTTCTTCATGTGAAGAAACCTCTATAAAGAAAAGAAGTTTTAGTGTTGGGACCTTACATGAATAGGGCTGTTCTCTGTCCTGTGGTCATTGCAGTGTTTCATCTCTCTGTCCCAGATATTCCAGCATTACCAGAGACTTCTGGGTTTGTTATTGGCTTCTTCTGGGTAGCAGTGGTTCTTTAAGTTCCTGTAAGAGACCACACCAGGACTTTGCAGTTGTTCAGCAGGAGTATCCAATGGCTGTTCTTTCTTCGTTCAGAGTCTCTTGTTATCTGCCTTGGCTTTACATCTTTGTACCAGCTAGTCACACCAATTATTACTGCATTTCTAACACCACCGCCCCTATCAGTCCTGGATGCTGTCCCAAATCTGCATTTCACTCAACTTTCTGGAAGCTCATCTCCGGCACATATTTCTTTCTTCCTTGTATTTCAGCTCTTGGGACAGCTGAGGCATATCTCATGAGGTTCATCTAGGCAGAAGTCGCAAGCAAGGGCCCTGTGAAGACTAGCAGAAGTGAAACTTATGTTTCACTTGCCTAATAAACCTTGTTTCTGATGCCTTTCAGGAGTTTGACATCTGCATATGTGTAACTGGAGCCCAGTTTTCAGTCTGTGTGATTAAAAAAATCACTTCAACTAACTCTTCACATCATCATCTCCTTTGCTCAACCAGAAAAGCCATCATCTGGGATGAAGACAGGGGCAGAAAATGGACAGAAGAGGCTGGAAACAAAATAATCATTCATAAAACAATCTCAAGGGTTTATTTCTTTAAGGACTTATTCTTGATTTAACTCCATGATGTTTTATGGAAGCAGCAGTGGTGCTGCTGCCAGTGGAGAGCTGTAGTGAGCTTTCTGAGCCGTATGCACCCACACACAAAGTTACGGGCAGCAAAGATTTCAAGACAGCATTCCAGTGTGGTCCCCACATTCTTTGTTCTCTCAGGAAATTTTCATAGAGGAGCAAAGGATGTGGGGACCACATTCCAGAAAGCAGCATTTCATTTGCTGCCTTGTTTCTTTCACTCTAACACAAGAAGGACAGTTAAACACCCCCAACAATGCACAGTCCAGTGAATAATTTTATAAGATAAAGATCTCACCTCTGGCTTACATTTGGCATTGACCATTGCCTTCTCTCCTTCCAAGTGTCAGCTGTGTTTTAGCCTGGAAGTTCCTGCCCTCCCATTACTTTTGTTGTCTGGTTATGAAAACATTTTGATCAGCATAACCCTGCAGCAGAAGCTTGTACTTGAGGAGGGTATTTTGGATGCTGTTGTTCAGAGGACCAAGGTAGCACGCTGATCCTCTCAGCCACACAAAGGAGCTGATGGACTGCCCGTGAGACAGCTCATTCCTGGATGAGTCACCCAGAGAGTGCCTGTGACCATGTCAGAGTCTGGCACCAGAGTCACACAGAGCTGTGACTGCACTCACTCCTCTGCCACTGGCCTTGGTAGCTGCAGCATGGGTGTCCTCCCCATCAGTGTGTCATTCTCTCTCCTTACCATAACGTGTTGTGGGCTTAAGTATCTTCCATTTGTTGGCAGTTTCAGGATGTGTGTGAAGCTGGGTTGGAGGGGTTTTCAGCTCATTATCCATCTAGCTAGTCCCCATCCCCCAAACCAGAACTACTCCCATTTTAATTGGGCTATCTATGATATTAATACAAGTGATTAGGATAGAAGGCAAAAGTGTTTATCATCACAGTGGTTTTTACCATAAAACTTTCTTGTTGATTATGTACTTAAAAATACACACATTCCTACTTCTCTACAAAGTTTTTATTTAATCTCATGAGCATGTCTGTATATTTTGAATCTGTAGCATCACTGAGCAAGCAGATGCTTTCCTAAGCAAACCTTAGGAAGTTCTAACAGCATCTTTCAGATCTGTTGTTACATCAACATAGAGGGAGGGAATTAGAGTTATCCCTTTTGTGTGTCACATAAAAAACAACATTAAATGGGTTTCTTCCTCCTAAATGACTGTTCTGTGCAATTAAAGTAAGCATTCATCACCGTTATGGCTTCCACCTTTTTCAAAAGTCCTCTTTAACCAGGAAGCAAACCCAGTCTTAACAAAGCAGGAATGTAGGCTGAGGGATAAAGTCTGCCAGGTTCAGGTGTAATCCTACCAGCTGCTCTATCTGCCTGAGCAGTTCTCAGTTCCAAATTAACTCTCTTAATAGGTGTGATGCAGGGATGTGGCGATGTAGTGGAGGAAATTCACATCAGATGTGGGATCCAGGAGTTCAGCTGGATCCAGTGCTGTTCCTGCCAGGCTGCTGCAGCCTTCCCTCCCTTTCCCTCTCTTTCTTCCCTTCCTTCTCGTTCTTTGCCACTGCTCAGCCCAGGAGCTTCATGTGCCTCAAGAGTGCAACAGCAGGCAGATGTAGATGGCTTTGTGCAAAGTTGCACTCTCCGTTTCTACATCTGTAAAACTGAGATAATACATTACCAAATTCAGAGGGGCAAATTAATCAGTCAGTGTGCACGTTGCACCTTGAAAATACAAAATTAACTCTTCTTAGCCCCTAAGTGCTCAAGATGCATCAAGGTGTGCTCCATGGCCTCTTGATTCCAGACAAAGGTCCTCTTGATTAAATTAGATTGCTAATGTATTAACGCATTAGCACACTTGAAGAAAGAAAAGTTTGAAAAAGCAATTTGGCTTCATCACATGAATGGCGTGTATACTTAATGGAAATTTTTCCAGCATTCACAAAACAAAGAAAAATCAATAAAATGTCTGCCAACTGTTCCACTGAAAACATTTTATAATCTATAGCACTGAGAATCCTGAGCCAAGATAAACCAGCCTTGCTGACAGAAAATACTGACAATTATTTTACATTGATTCAACTTGGCCCAGCCCAGACTGACCTTGTTTATTCATCTCAGTCTCTTAATTCATATTAACTTGGCATCAAAATGGGACATGTGGCATGTGGGCTGAAGACCCATTTCTGTATCTTAGACTCAGATAAATGTAGTGCATTGAGTACTTCCAGTGCCTTGAGCTCTTAGGTAGATTTATATGCATTAGACTGAACTGGTTAAGTTCCTTTTATCCCCGCTGGGCTTTTCATGTCTGTTGACTGTAAAACTAGAAGCTCAGTAGAGGTAACATCTTCTTCTAAGCCTTTGGATATACATGAAATCCTCCCAGTACTGGTCAATTCTAAAGACACATCCAAAGAGGATGGAGGGGTTTAAGCTCTTTTAAAATATAAAAATAGAAGGGTTATGGCAATTTGGCAGCCAAAAAAGCAATTTGCAGAATCCAAGGCTCTGTGTAAGAAAGCTGATCAAGACACTGCAGAGGAGATAATGGGGTCGAAGAGCAGAAGAATCCCCCCACTTTTGCAACCAGCATAATCTGGTCTCCAATGAAGTTTCTTAGTTTCTTATACTGAACCAATAAAGCTTAGTGTGATGGGAGAGTTGCATTACTGCAGCTTAAAAATGTCTGGAGAAAGCTGATGAGGAGAGGTGCTTTTAGTTGCTTTACATGTGCTTGCCCAGCCAGTCTTCTGGCTGGTAGCGGGAAGACAAAGGCAGGGGGAAATCTCAGCTTTTTCTTTAATTATTTATGTTCTCATCAGTAATAAAGGGCTTTTTATGCCTGGAATTTATTATTTGAATTATCAAAGCTGAATGAGATTTTGCACTGTGGCAGTGAAGAGATTGGGTGCTGCACAAAAGTGTTCACATTTTCATTCTCACCGCTGTCGTAGCTGAAAGCCACCCTTGAGTAAAATACTACTTGAGTCAAACATGACTACATCCACTGAGGAGGAAAAGCTACCCAAATGATGAGAATCCTCCCAAAAGAACTCCCAGTTGGCCTGGCATTGGATGTTTAGTTTGTTTTCTCTACTTGACTCGTTCTGGATGAAAGCAATGCTCCCTTGGACTTCACCGGGCGCTTGGCAGGTTGTGGATGGCAGGACGAGAGGCGAGTCAGCAAGCCAAGATGGCACAATGTGGCCTCCAGCTTTCCAGTTCCACTGCACTGGGAATGGATTGCCTTTCCACATGGCTGTGTAAGCAGAGATTAATGGTGGCTGAAGAAACCAAGACTAGCAAAACAAAAAAATACAAAAAAAAAAAACCCAAAAAAAATACCAACAACAGAAAAAACCCCAACAAATTCATCTGCATTTTCCATAGCACATAGTTGATGCTTTCCTCCCTGCACCTCTTTCACAACTTGGATTTCAGTGATGGAAAGTGGTGTAGGGACAAAAATTTCAGAAAATCAGTGCTGTGTTTTGGGTCTGACATCCTCCTCTCCTGGCACCTGCCCAGCTGTCTCCGTGCAGGGCTGCCAGCAGCGGCTGATGCCTGCTATGGGTGTTACACGTCCCCAGCCTGTCCTGCCTAACAAAACTGTAATTACTCAAAACACCACCAGCTTTATACCTCATCTTTGAATGACAGGACAGTGCTGGAGTGGCTGCACGGCCAAATGAGCGATCCTAGTGCCGCTCAGTCAACAAACCTACTGGCATCTGATGGAAAAGAGCTGCAGTTTGTAGCCAGGAAATTACTCAGGCTGCTGTGTACTTGAAAAGATAGAAAACAAACAGAACAGCTTTACTCTGCTCTGCAGTGTCTCCCCAGCTCTGCAGGCATTGCTCCCTCCCCTTCTATCATTTCTGTTTTGTCTTCCAAGACCCACCAGCCGCAGACAAGCAGAGGACACTGAGCCTGGAGCGGATGGCCACACCACCTCCCTGACCAAGAAAACCTTTTCCAGCAGCCAGGAAGGTAAGTGAACAAATCTCTTTCAAATATGCACAGGGGGATGAAGCTAGAAATATTGGTAATTCATATTTTGAACATTCATTTGGGTCCAGGAGAAAAAACAAGGCATTGCAGCGTGAGCTCGGTTTGTGTTTTCCGAGCAGGCAAAGGCAGGAGGACTCAGCTACTGGCTCATGGAAAGTAGAATAAGTCAACCAATCACCTGAATCTCCTTATCTTGCAGCAGTATCCCTGATTTAGCACAAACAGGCAGGGTTTGTTACTCCCAGCTGTTGTGGCTCTGTTGCTCTGTGCTGGCAGGAGCCAGCAGCAGCAGAGCCTCGCCGCTTCCCTGGCTTGGGAAGCCGCAGCGCAGGCGGCTCCTGCGGGGCTCTGGAGGAAGCAAGGGCTGCTTCCAATGCCTTGCTTGGCATTCCCATCACAGCGGAGCCCAGGGAGTGCAGCAGTCCAGCAGAGGAGCAGCCCAGCACGAGAAGGTCATGGTTAAAGAGCTGCCCCGTGAAGGCAGCCAGGCAGGGATAGGTCAGAGTGTTTGCACAAGGGGTGAGACGAGGATTTTTATCTCCTGCCCAGTCCGGGTGTCCCGTTGCTGTACAGACAGGTAGGTGGGAATGGAGCCAGTCTCCAGGCATGGGGAGGCCAGGGGGTTCCTACAGCCACAGCTGAAAGAGATCATTTCAAACAAGCCAGTTATGGATACACTTCCACCTTGCAGTGAAGCTGAACTTGCCACTGCCACAACGGGTCGGTCCTGCTGTCCCCTCGCCACCTTCCTCCACCCACATTCTCAGGACCACGCAGGGAGCTGACAGCACATTAACCCAAACAGCCCAAAAAAGCTGTTAGTTTTCTTTCCCATGGGCTTTTGTCCATCCCATGAACCAACCTGCCCTGTGTGGGGATTAGAAGACACCACAGACAGCACCAAGCGAGGGGCAGAAGGACACTGCCTGCAGCAGGACTTCTTTTTGATGTTGGCAGCTGTTAATTCTGCTCAAGCTGTAACATGAACCCTCATCCTGAAGCAGCTCCTGCAGCAAGCTGGCAGCACACAGCCCTCCCAAGGCAGCAGGCGAGCACTCAGGCAGACAGCCCCACCACCCCTGGGAGAGAGGTGTGCTGCAGCCACCACTGTCCCACACTGCCCATCCCAGTCCTGCAACAGCTCGGGGCTGCCTGGGATCCCTGATCTGCTGCTGGCCTTGCATCTCCACACTGCCTCAGCCACAAAAATCATGGTTGCTTTAACTTGTTGTGGTGTTTGAGGGAATATACATATCCTACGTGTATAGACTTGTGTAAGTAATGTATTAAGTATTTTAATTCATCCATTGAATAACATGATATAAAATAGCTTTTTTTATCAAAAAAGTGAAAGCAATACCTCTGTTTGTTTGGGTTTTTCAGTGAGTTAAATGGAATGTAAATAACATGGTGGGTGTTTTTGTTTGTTTTGTTTTTTTAAGGAAATATGAAAGCCATTCCTTCAGAGCAGGTAACCCATTTCTGATTTATTATTTTATTTCTGCTTATTATTATTTACTCTATTTTGAAGCTTCCTGAAACTCCCCAAGCCTGTCCATGCAAGCTGTCTGCCTGCAGGGCTCTTGCTGGAATTGGTAGAAATGCATGGTTCTGCTAGAGCAGGGCTTCACCTGCTGCTTTGCACTGAGCACAGCACATAAAGCCCTCATCCTCCAGCCACGCTTCTCTCACACGAGCTGACCAGCGCTTGGACTGGCACTTCCAAGGGGAAGATTGCAGGGAAAAGGGCTGAGATGCTTCCCTATGGTTTCATTATACTCTGAGCTGATTTAACTGTGAGGTGCTGCCAGTAGAGGTGGTCCATCCCTTCCCACATTGCCTCCTTGTCCCTCTCCTTGTCCCTCTCCTTGTCCCTCTCCCTGGCTCGCAGCTTCCAACCTGCAGGAAACTCGCTGTGGGAGGAGAGGAGGAGAAGGGAAACCCTCCCTTGCCCCCCATGTCCTTCATCTGCCACGGGGACATTCCCTCCTGGCCTGGTTTGGGATCCCAGGTGGTTGGAGTCGGTGGAGGTGCACACAGGGCACAGATACAGGGCGAGCCTCTCTCCAGAGCTGGTGAGTCAGCAGCACGCAGCACAGACGCGCTTCCTCGGTTCTGCACTAAAGGAAAAACTAAAATAAAATATAACAAATTACACAATAGCTCGTGGCAGCACCAGTGAAGGCACAAGAGTGCCTGTGTTTTAGCCTTCTCCCAATTACAATTCCTGTTTAAACTTTTATTTTTGAGGCCAAAGTATTCAGTGTTTGGCCTCAGTGCAAATAGATCATTTAAAAAAAAAAAAAAAAAAAAAAAAAAAAAA
>VXBC01010805.1:399333-409548 GCA_013399945.1 Ploceus nigricollis
TTTTCAAAAAAAAAAAAAAAAAAAAAAGAAAGAAAGGAAACACTTCAACCTTCCAGCAGAGCAGGATGGCACTTATTTATTTCTTTCATTACAAAACCAGCCTGTGCCAAGTAAAATTGTGCTCTAAGAGCTGTTCTACCAGTCCTGAAGCACTGAGGAAGAACACACAGCAGCCCCACCTCTGCAGCTTCCTCTGCAGCTTCACAGGCCCCTGTGCATTTGCACTGAGTGGAGGATGGGCACAGGCTGGGGACCAGGTGCCAGAGTTCACCACGTCAGGGTCACACCAGAGGGAAATCCTCATCTCACAGGACCTCTCCGTTGGATTTGGGAAGATTTTGGTGGCCTCAGGACACAGAGTGGAGTGAAGCACAGCAGCAGTGATGGTCTGGAGACATCGGTGGGATGGATCCCTGGCTTTGCAGCTGGCTTAGCCAGCAGTTAACTGCTCCTTCCCCGAGCTCTGTGGAAGATCTCCTTGCCTTCCCATAAGCAGCTGAATTAATAAGTTGAGAAGTTAATTTGAAATCTCTGGACTTTAACAGTGAAATCCACAAGCCCAAACATTCAGGCTGTATAAGAATGATGCACAGAAGAAAGCTTTGCCATCACATCATTAAGGACTTACCCAAGGGAGTGGTTAAAGCATTCTTTGGTTCCAGAAAGTCACTGCAACTGAGTGGTCAGCATTGCTAAAAGCTGGTGGGTCAAAGTGTGACCTCTGTGACCTGGGAGTGGGTGTTTTGATTTCAGCACTCATCACAGAGCTGCTTGTGCACAGGGAAATGGGGCACCTCATGTGAGCTGCTCTGGACCCAGGGAAGGGAGGCAGCAGAGGAAGATGGCTGGCAGGGTAAGGGGAGCCTTTAGTGCACACCAAGGGTTTTGGAGAAGAACAGCCATCCATGCAGCACTAACTTTATGCTTCCATAAAGTTACATTTCCATAAAGAAAACATTTCCATCAACATTTTGTCCTGACTTTTCATGGCATGTGGAAATTCAGAAGTCTTGCAGCAGCTGGGTACCAGCACCCAGCAAATCAGACCGGATCCTTCTAGCTGGACCGACCTGTGGCTTTAGTTCAACTCATCCCAAATCCATCCCAAACCCACCAGCAGCAGCTCTTCCCCTGGACAGCACCACCAGCCTGCTGCACGATGGACAGCCCACTGCTGAGGTGCCACTTTCACCCCGCTGCTCCCCCGCGCTGGCGTCCCCTGACTCCGCTTCCCGCACGTTGCTTCAGCGGGAGCTCGCACAATACTGGGCTGGGTGCCACCCAAGGGGAGCACACCCAAAACCCGGCCCTTCTTGCACAGGCAATTCTGCAGGAAGATCCCTGCAGCTGTGAGCTGGAGGATTTGCTTTGCCCTCCTTTGCCAGTTTGTTGGGGAGAGGCTGGAGCCAGAGGTGACCTATTCCCAGAGCAGATGGCACTGTGGCCTCAGCAGGGATGGACCTGACACGAGCCTGTCTTCTGTGGGTGCATCACAGCCCCTGAACTCCTCTCTTGCTGCTGCTCTCAGCTATGAGGAAGCTTCTCCTCCCTGAAACTGTGGAGATCGTGCAACAAACTGTTCCCAGTGACCTGCCAGAGCAGCTGGCTGTCACACAGCCAAGCAATGCTCAAGCTGTTGAACAAGATTTGTTTTCTGGAGGAGAGCGTTAGTAGTGGCTCAGAGGCAAGGCTGTGCTACCATGGGGGTCACCTGTGTCCCTCCAGCACCAGCAAAGGTGGGGATGGAGACAGCTGAAACCCAGTGGTGTGAGGGTGATGGTGAGCAAGGGCTGGTGAGGTTTTCTCAGTTGGCAGCAGGACAAATGCAGTCTTAGGTGGCTTTGCCAGACTGGTTTTGGGCTGGCCAGAGGATCCCACCACAAAGGTGGGGATGGAGACAGATGGTGGAGGAATGAGGATAACCTGCAGCTCTCCTTGCCCTGTGCATGGCTTGCATGGGAATGGCTCCTCAGGCAACAGGGCTGAAGCAGATGAGAAGGGAGCATCCCATCCTCAGTCTTTGGAGTGGCCAGGACTTGGTGTTCACGTTCCATGCTGGAGGTGAGATTAGGGTGGCCTGGAGGACCGTGCTGCTTGAGACCCAGCCCAGCCTTGCTGCTCTGAGCAGGGTGGTCCCAGAGGTCCCTCCTGCTCTGTGTTATTCTGGGATTTGATATTCTTGAGCAACTGTGTAGGTTAGTTCAGGGTTTCCATGTAGCAGCACCCAGACTTGGATCAGTGAAACCAAGGCTCCAAGCACCTTGGTCACCTACCTTGGTGCAAACAAGACCCTTTGGAAAATGTTCATCTCAATTGCTCTCTTGTTCCTGGACCAGAGACTGATCTTCTGCCAGGCAATTTAAGATGTTGAAGCCAATGGCTCCTTATGGCTACCAGGTGATAGTTTTAATATATTTTCACTCAGTGGATTATCTATCAGCCAGAACGGTTTTGTATTGTGCTACTCAAGGGAAACAAGGCATTCCCAGTGAAAAGGAGTGGTGTCCATGGATCCTAGCAACAGGCATGTCCTTCCACCTAGCCACTCCTGCAGCCTGGTACCAGGCAGTCTTCATCTGAATGAAACAGGAGTTTAAAATAATTTCCCGGGGCTCCCTCGTTTATTCTCCTCTCTCCCACTCTTGTCCTTTCCCACCTTCATCATGCCCTTGAGAATAATCCCAGGAGAAAAAGCCTGGCCTCCTGGGAGCTTCTCTGTATTTCCCACTCCAGGAGAGCAGAAGGATCCTCTGTTCTGCCTCAGACCTGTGGAGACAGAGCAAACCACTGCCTCCCTCCTGCCGTCCCTGCAGGTCCGAGATGACTTAGTGGCTTTTCAATTACAGGGTGTGCCTTCCCACACCGCTCCTCCCTTCGCCTGCCGGAGCGGGGCCACACCATCACCATGAAAGGCCCCACCATCTGAGCTCTCCAGGGCACAGGTAGATGCTCTCCTGTCAGGATATTCATGTTTTCCTTCTCTGGAGGACCAGCAGCTCATTACCATAGGGAGCAGCACTGCAGTGCTGGCTGCCCCTGTTCCTGGACAGCCCTCTTCCTGCACAATGAAAATCAGCTCTCATCAGATTATTACAGCATGTTTTATTGCCAGGGTGCAGCAGAAGAGATGCAGATATCAGAGGAGGATTCCAGTCATTACCACTCTTCAGCCTTTGGTTAACATTAAATACCTCTGCACACTTCATGCCACATCACAGGCTTCCCACGCGACACCGCCAGGTCTGCTTCAGTGTGACCAGGGAGGTTTGCAAATGGGATTTTTTAAAAGTACTTTTCAAAAAAGCAAGCAGGTAGGTCTGCAGGGCTGGGTTCTTGTTCACATCTCCCCAGACAGAGGCACAAATCACAGGTCACACAACCCAGGTCAGATACCCACCTGATGCACTCTGGACCTTGCACCTTGAGTAACAGGGACCTACCCCAACAGCCTTGGACTCTTACGTGGTCAGACATGGTGTGGGGTCTTTTTCCAGCCTGAATTCACCTGCCCACCTACTCTCTTTGTCCCTAGAGCAACCACCAGCAGAAACCCCTCTCCATAAGGCCCTGACACAGTTCTGGGGACAAAAGAGCCACCCCTTCCTTACCTTCAGCCACTGGTGCTCCTCAGGGCTTTGCTGGAAAAAAAAAATCATGTTTTTTGAAGCCTCCAGCAGGTGTCATTTGGAGAGCCCACAGAAAGCCTGAAGCCACCCAACACCCAAGGCACATCCACACAGCCCCACCATGAGGGCTGCTACCAAGGAAGGCACCTCATGACCCCCCTGAAGTGGGAGGTGCCTCACTGAGGAGAAGTCCCAGTGGTGAAGCTGTGCTTCACATTTCCACACTGCAATCACCTGATGGGCTCTGGGATGCCAGCACTGCTTCAGCTGGGACGTCAGGGACAGCTTCAAATCATCTTCAAAATACCTCTGAGGGTTTTCAAGGGGTTGTATTTTGCCAGGGCCACCTCTCACCATCTCCCTGCAAGGGAGGAGCCAAGCCACGGGCTGGAAGCTCAGTGTCCATACAGAGCTTGTTTGGAGCCGTTGCACTTTTCCTGCTCCCTCCATACTGAGATGGGGAAGTCGTGGAGGGAATGCTGTTTTGGAGGGAGATCTCTATCTCTGTGGTGAAGTGCACATGCCATGAGATGGAGCTGCTGCTCTGGTAAAGGTTCCTTGTGAAGCTTCGAGAGTTAGGAGATTTTTTTTTTTCTCTTTCCTGAAGTCAGGGAGCCAGGTAGTCACTCACACGAGTCCTGTGCAGCCTCCCCAGTGCTCCCACAGCCTGACACAGCCCTGCCAGCCACCTCCTGGGGCCAAGCCCACCCCCTCTTCCCACGCCAGCCAATGTGTTTTGCCCTCTGAGACAGGACAAACACACGTTTCCCTTTGTTTCCAGCTCCACACCTAGTTTTTTTCTTTGCATCATGAAGGGCTGGCTACTCATCTGTAATTCAAAAGAAAGCAATGACTCACTAGACTGCATCGCTTTCCAAGGCAAAGCATTTCATGCATTCTGCAGGCACGCTAGCCCTAGCCCAGGTTATGAAATAACCTCTGCTGGTGGCACACATTCTCCTCATCTCCCTGTCCTTTGCAATACCAGAGGGCTCAGGCTCCCACCCTGCACAGGCACCGAGTGCAGGATGGGATTTGTGCTTAAATCACACATTTGCATCGTGTGAGGAATGCCAAATGCCATCTCCACTTTAAAACCTGGCTGGCCACACGTGGGCATTAACCCAGCCTAATTAACAGGTAACAAAAACCTAAAACCTAAAGTTTCACTTTTGCCAATAGGTTTCCAAGCACCAGGTGAGGGGTCTCAAAGGCAGGTGGAGCCTCGGCTGCCGGCCCCTCACATCCCAGGGGGCACCATGCACAGTCCCTGGAGCTGCAGCCCCTGGTTTTCCCAGGAGCAGCAGGGGCAGCGGGGTGTGAAGGGGCTTAAAAACAGATGAGAGATGCCTTACCTTGAATGATAAGCCAGTCTTCACCATTTTGGGGCTACATCCTTTATTCCCAGGCCAAAGTGGGACAGTGTCTACAATTGTCTCCTCTCCCTGGGTTGGGGTGGTGTTTTGATACCTGTGTTTCCATCCCCCAGTGCCTCTCCCTGCTTGATCCTGCCTGTCTTTCCCCCACAGGAGCCTGGAGGCAGCGGGTCTCTCCAAATTGTGCACTTTGGGCTGGTGTGACTGAGCTGCCAAAGCAGAGAAGAGGAAACCTCACCGAGGTGGTGAAGTTCACGGGAAGTCCTTTGGCGAAATTCCAGCCAGCCCTGGGTCTGACCACTGGCAGATGACAAAACACCAATATCCTGTTCTTAGACCTCCAAATTATTTCTGAGTTCATATTGATATGTCCACACACAAAGTGCCCTGTGTTTGCTTGGTGACATTTTCATCAAAGACGTCAAAAAAGCCAGTAATTGCTGATCCCCATTTACTGGACAAACTCAATGCTGAAAAATTTGGTGGGGTTTCTTGGCTGAATCCATAAGCTTTTCAGGAGAAAGTCTGTAATTCTCTATGCATTATATGTTTTTACAATCTTCACTTGGAAGCAGATTTGAATTTCCACTTAAGGCTCTGAAAACCGTCCTATTGAGATACCAGCAGATAAGATCTTCACTGAGGATACCTCTGTGAAGGAGCAGCCTTTCACAGTCAGCAGCGTTTTTCAAAGAATGCTCTCCATTTTCATATCTAGATATATCATCTTAGTTGAATAACCATTATTTTGCCTTGGAAAAAAAGATGCAGAGCCTCTTAAGCATCATTCCATTGGAGTCCAGATTTTAATCTGCCTCCTCTGACCACAAAGAGAAAATGCACTGAGAAGGGGACCTGTGCCAGCCCTCTCTGGTTTTTTCTGGCAGTGAAGAGAGGCGAGCACCATCGTGGGTCCTTCCTCCCACCACCTGATGGAGCACAGGGTGTACGAGCACGGATATTTAGTGCTCTGTCACAGGCACATGTGTGGATTAATCTTGGGCTTTTTGGGGAGCACTGGGGGGTTGAAACCCAAGGCCAGCGAGCTTCTTGAAGTTGGTTTTATGCGGTGAGCAAATCTGTACAATGGGCTGAAAATGCAGGCACAACGTAAAAAAAATAAAAGAAACAAAACCCACGAGCCATTAGAAGTATTTCATTAACAAAAATTCTGCTTTTGCCCAAATAAAATATTTACATTTTCCCCTATGAGTCAGAGTTCTGCTGCCTGATGGGCAATTTTGGTTGCACCGTTTCAGCACTCCATCCCAATGTACACCTTTCCGCACGTGCATTCCAAAGAGATGCTTCGGTTTGAGGCTTGAAGGGAGCCAAGGATTTTTGCAGCCCGTAGGATTTTGTACACTCACCCAACAGGGAAAAACAAATAAAGAGAGCTTTGAAACAGAGCAGCTGCTGCCTCTCTTCCCCACGCAGAGCCGAGGTGGTGACGCCGAGCTCGTGGAGGAGCGTGCCTTTAATGTCCCACGGGTTGAAATGGAATTTCTGGAAAACACACGGGACCGCGGTGACGGGGGGCTTGTTCTGCCCAGGAGGCTGTGGCACATGGCCCTGCCATACAGCTATTTTGCTGAATTGCAGCCATATTTCTGTCAGTACAAGTGATGGTCTATATGAGGGATTAATCTGACACCAGACAGTGATTCTTAATCCTTCAGTATATCATAATCTATTTACTTTGCATGCTAAGAGGATTTCAGCTTAAAAATATACAGGAAGTGATACTAGAAATGTACATAAGGTCCAGAATGCTGTTTCCTAAAATTGCAGTTTTTCATTAAAAAAAAATCCTCACATGGTTTTCTTGGAAAAGTCCTGTCTGTCCAGGAATAAAAAAAAAAAAGAGTTGAATAGGGATTTAACTGGAAATAGGCAGATGTTTCCCTTTAGGCTTCAGCCCCGTGACCATTTTCACCCTCCTCCTTCCCCACAGCATTTTGTGCTCGGCAGTGCGACATGAAAGGAGAGCTCTCCAGTGCAGCAGCTTCCTCAGCTGGGAGGTTCACCTGCAGACTTTTCACCGACAAAATCAAAACAGGTTTGGAACCCACGTGGGATTTTATGTGCATTAGTTGCTGCTCAAAGTGTATGAATTAGCAGCAACTGGCTAACACAGAGGTCAGCGCAGGGAAAACCACAAACCAGTGGTTCCTTATTCAGCTGTAATCACCTGTTTTCTCTGCTCCCTGCCAGGAAGGCTGCCTACAAAATAACTGTACTAAGTCATGTTAGTGGGCACAACTTCTGAAACTTACAACAGAATTTTTAGTTATAATTCTTTAATGATTTAAGTCACGCTCAGCCATAATGGCTCAAGTTCCCAAAGCAGGTCCTGCACCCAAAAGAGGAGTTGCTCACCCAGGTAGCAGCAGCCCTGTCCAGCCTCTGCCCACTTCTGCATGGCCCACTAAGGGTGTTCCCATCACCACCTGTCCCAGCTCCCTGCCACACACAGCAAAGCAGGGACACAGAGCAAATGCTCTGGTAACAGCAAATAGGTCATGGATTATTCCAGGTCCATGAAGCACCAGCATAAAAGCTAAGGGCAACCCAAGCTGGGGAATGCTCTCCCCTCTGTCCCTCCTCCTGCTCACCCCAAATCTTGGCCCTTCAGTTCCTGGCAGGAAAGCCCCAGGTGCCTTTGGAGCAGGCAGAGGCAGCTGCCGGCGCTCCGGCCAGCGGCAGGAGCTGCGCGGGGCTGAGCCAGCCCCAGGCACTGCGGCCGCAGCCCCCGGGCCCCGGCTGCTCCGTGGTCCAGCAGCAAGCGCGATTTTCGTTTTAAAAAAATAAATAATAATGGTAGCCATGCAGCCAGCAGCCTCCTTGCTGGAGAGGTGAGGCACGAGCCAAGTAGGCAGCTCTCTCAGAACCGGGTTGCCCTAAAAAGCTTGGCAGTCCTGCTGGTGCCTGCCCCTGGAGCCGGGCAGCAGGCGCCGTGCCACCTTACCTGCCGTGACTCACGCTCGGGGTGGCAATGCCTGTGCCAGCCTTGAGATAGCCCACAGTGGGAGAAGTTTGCAAAACAGGGAGGGTTCTGGGCCAAACCCAGGCATGACCCTTCCCAGCCTGTGCTTGCCCACCAACAGGCAGAAGTCAGGTCTTGGCCACCCTCCTGGAAAAAAAATTAAAGCAAATGGAGCCAAGCGCTGGGGGCACAGCCATGATTTGTTCTGATCTGACCAGGTCTCCTCTTGTGCCTCCAAAACCACCTGTGCTCAGCAGCCAGCTCCAGGTGTGTGTGAGTGGGACAGGAAAATGCCCAAACTGCAGTGTGGGAGTTGCTGGATAAACCACTGATCAGTGGCACCTGGTATTCCTGGTGCCTAAATCAGGGGGGGAAAGTGGGGGGACACGAGCATCCCTTGGAGTCCAAGACCCCAAAGCAGAGCCCTGGCCCAGCCCCACTGTGGGACACTGGATGGAGAGGTTTAGGACCACATCACCAAAACCAAAATTCAGGCTCCCCTCTTGGCTGTGTCTCTCAGCATCACTTACTGAGCTATAGTGGAACACAGTTTACAAGGATGATGAAGTGTGCATCGTTTTTGTTTAAAGACAACAGAGGGTGTGTGTCTGGGGGATTGTGTGTTGTACACCTGCTGGATCTTATCTCTCAAGTGCTCACTAAATCTGGGAGGGCAGCTCCGGATCATTTTGTGCCCAGCACAGATTTATTTTTTCCCCCCCAGCCCCAGGAGGGCTGTGACGACTTTTTCCCCTTTAAAAGGAAAGACTTGGGGATGCACGGACTGGTGCACCAGCACACGTGGCCCTCACTCAAACTTCCTGTACAGCCGCACTTTGGTGATTGAAGAAGAGAACAATTATTTTATAGTAGAAGTATAGATATATTTTAAAAATATACTTACATATATTTTATCCGTATATATACACAGAAGGAGCCAACAGGGAAAATAATCATTTAAAGAAAAATTCCCTAACATTGACTAGTCACTCGTCCCCTCCCACAGCTCCCTGTTGCACCGATGGGTGCGGGAGGCCGCCCCCGCCCCGGGGCTCTGCCACGGCCACGACCCTGGGAGGCTGCACGGGGCTGGCGCGGGTGGTTCCTGGGGCAGATCCCGCTCTTCTCCCGCCGCAGCCGCAGCATCGCAGCGCCAGCCCCGTTCGCTCTCCAGCAGATTGCTGGAGCGGGAAAGCGGGGGCAGGTGATGCGGGAGGGGGGATGTGAAACCCTCCCCAGAGCAGCCGCGGGGAGCATCGGCACCTCCCGCCCCACCACGGTCCCCACTGCCCGAGGCTGCCAGGGGACACCAGGGGTGGGGACACACGGCACGGCCCCGGAGCTTCTAGGTGCGGTGGGCACTACTGCAGGAGCACGGGGAGGAGGATGCGAGTTTGGGGCTGCTCCCTGAGCAGCGCATCAATGCCCTAGGAAGGGGAGCAGTGGCCCCACGGGTACACGCATCCCCGGTCCTGTGCAAGTAGGAACAGCCCAGCACCGACAGGCAGCTTCCAAGAACTGAAGTGAAGGTCTGGGGGGAAAAAAAGATTGTCACGAGAAAAAATTCATTTCCCTGGACCGCGGCCGGCAGCGGCTGAGGATGGTACGGCCGGGAGTCGGGGCTGGAAGCGCAGGTGCCGAACCCGCACAGAGGGACAGAAGGACAGAGGGACAGAGGTCTGGCTGGATGTCCGAGCGGCCCTCGCACCCCGCCATCGGCACCCAGGCCCGCCCGTGGGTCCCGAGTTTGGCGGCTGCGCCACCGATCCTGGGGGGAAATCGCAATTTCGGGCAGCGCTTGCCCGTCCCGTGAGTCCCACCGGCGGCACGGGGCACCAATAAATCCGTAACCAATTAAATGACAATTAACGTAGGAGTGGGTCCCCAGCCCGCACCTGCAGAGGCGGCGGTGGGTCCCCCCTCCAGAGCACTCGCAAACTCATCACACACATCCCCATCCTGCTGGGACCTCCCCATGAAATATTTCCCTGCTCCTCACTCCCCCCAGGGAAGTTTTATGAGGAAGAGGAGGCAGCAGGGAGGAAGGAGGACACGACACCACTACATTTATTAGTTTAGATTTTATTGGGGTGGGCGGGAAGAAAGGAGGGGGGTTGCCTTACAGTTGAAGGGGTTACGGCATCAAAAGTCACACGTACACCGTCCCTGTCCCCGCGGCGGGGCAAAGCTGCCGGGAAGCGCCAGCCCAGGCGGGGGAAGCAGGAAC
>VXBC01010805.1:416575-438610 GCA_013399945.1 Ploceus nigricollis
TTTTTTAGTGTAAAATTAGTTTTGTTTTCCCCCGCCTGTGTCCGCTGGCGGGCACGGCCACTGCCGGGTTTGCCTCCCGGAGGAATGCCCGCTGCCCGCAGCCCGGCTCCTCTCTGCGCGCTCCTCGCCTGCTCTCAGCGGCTGCAGGAATCTCACACAGCGCACCATATGCTCCGCAGTAACTTTAAAGGCAGGTATCGCTTAATTAGCATTTCCCACTTTGAAGTAAAAATACACTTGCTACAGAATATCGCAGGGCCCCTCCAGCCCCGGCGCTGGCAGCCAGCGGCGGGGGGGGACGCTCGGTATTCCCACAGGGGTNACAGGGATTCCTCTGCCCCGGCCCGGCCCGGCCCGGCCCGGCGCAGCCCCCCCGGGGCCGCCCGCAGCCTTGGGCTCTCCAGCCAGACCGTGAGGGCTTGTCGCTGTCAGTCAAGCCCCAGCCTTCCCCGCCTCCCTCATTAAGAAGGTAAACAATGAAAAGCAGGAGCAGTAGATTATGAGGGAGATAGCAGGACAATTGAGGAGCGGGAGGGAAAGAGGACACCAGCTCCAAAAAAAAAACCCCAAGCACCGGGAGAAGCCATCGCCACCGGCCCGGCGGTGTCCTCCTCCTCCCCGGCCGCGCTTCCCGAAGGCGAAGGGGAGAGAGGGTGCAGTCCTTTTGGCTTTCTCCCCCACCCACCCGCGCTCTCCATTGCCCTGGGCGATCATGTTAAAACTCACATGGCTGGTGCTTATTCAGATAAGCCGAACAATGCTCCCCACCGGTTACCATGTGAATCTTCACAAACCCCGCAAGAATGCGGTGGTTCAAATCCCCCTGACCCCCCTCCAAAGCCAAATTTATTCAAGACAGCAAACTGCTCAGAAGCTTTATGAAAGCAAGTGGTGCTAGAGGGAATTCAGCCTTGTATTTACAAATTAAAAATTAGATGCATCATCATGCGATGAAGGTTGGAAGAGCGGCAGAAAGGCAGGAATGTGTAACCGCTTTTATCGCGCCCTCCTCGCCGTCTGCCTGGGCACACGGGCCCACGAGCGAGCCCCAGGAAGAGCAGTAGGCAGGAGAAGCCACGGCACACGCGTGTGCAGGCACTGCGAGCAGCGAGCACGCACGGCCGCGTCCCGCAGGCAGCGGCGGAGCCGGGGCGGTGGCACCAGAGCCCTTCCCGGAGCACCGGCCCGGCAGGACACTGCCCAAACTTCCCGGGAGTTTTTCGTTTTCTCATTTTTCTCCTTCTTGTCCCGGTTGTCCTTATTTTCCTTTCTAATTTTAATTTTTTAAAAATGTGTCCTTTCCCCTCCACCGTTGCTAAGGAAATAATTTTTCTTTTTTCAGGTGTACACAGATTAGAAATGGAGTTAGCAGCTAAAATTACTGGTAATCCAAGCCATTTTTTCCTGCCACAAAGCTGCTTTAATTTGGGTAGCAGCCTTTTAGGTGCTACTTCTTGGAGCAGTCGCTCGATTTTCACTGCTGCTGCTTCCCCTTCTGCTCCTTTTGGGCAAAACTCCTTCATTTCAACCCATTTAAAACACACTCCTCTGCCACTCTGCGAGTCAGAACTTCCCCAAACCGCAGCGTTTTGCCCCACAAATAAAGCCCTTCACACGCAATGAGATCTCAGCATGACAACACTGGAAAGGCCCTGAAAAGGGCCACGGCAGCAAGCCAGGCAGAAAAGGAGAGAGAGAGACACGGCAGAAGCTTTCAGGGGTGTTTGCTTCCCCCCAGACGTGGTTCCCAACTTTCAGGTTAACTTTCCCCCGGCTTCAGTTGGGAATTGTGCTGGGACTGACTCAGGCTCCCCCAGCACATCTGGGCACATGAAGCTTTGGATGAAAAGGGATTTGAAATCCATCATCTCTACCTGGACTTTATAGAATTTTTTTGCAATTTTGATGGCTTTCACTTCTTATTTTTAAAGCTTTTTCTTTGTTTGTTCATCCCCTGTTCTCCAGTTGCGGCTCCAACTTTAGTTTTTGAAAGAGCAAACAGGTCAGAATATTTCAGTATATGTTTTGCTCAGTCCCTCACTATTTCTCTCAGTTAAGCCCCTTCCTGAGTGCTACAGGTTTTGTTGCTTCATCTTACAGCCCTGTGAAGTAAATAACGTCCTATCAGGATTTCATGGAACAGAACTGCGTATTTGTTCGGGGTTTTTTTGGTTTTTTTTTTCTGCATTTGCTTATTATAAATGTTTGAAATATACCTTGGGAAAACCTGCTGGCAGAACTGTTCCCTTGCAATTTTACTTCCATTTCTAGGAAAGGAGTCTGCCTTTCCTCCCCCCAAAATAAATAAAGAGTCAAGCAGCAATTGGTTAAAAGGGTAACCGACTCTACGTATTTAAATAACATTTTATAGGTGACTACCTTGCAATTTTGTTTTATCCAACAAAATGCTGCTGGGCAGCAGTTTTGGAAAGCATCCCTATGTTTAAAAAAGCAACTGTGTTCAAGTTTGATTCCTACCTGTTGTGCCTTTTAAGCCAGGATTACCTATAACACCTGTCACATATAGTTACCCAGGCTGACTGCAGCTCTGGGAAGCTACAATATGGGCTGTGATTAATTTGAAGATTTCAGAATAATACTGTTATAAAAGCTACACTCTGGACAAAAATAGGATTAAGCTCTGAGGCTGTATATGAGCTAAAAGTGTTGAAAGCTAAAGCCCCCGTGCCACCACTCGCGACGGGCAGTTTAAAATGACAGAGTTTGCTAAATTCACATTGAAGTAGAAATGTTTTCAATTATTCATCTTCATTGACTTCATATTGTCTTTTTTTTCCCCCCACTGCTTAAACTGATAATTACTTTGAGCAAACAAACGTCCAGTTCCCATAGAAATGCTTTAATAGAAATGGTCGAAAGTTCTCGTAGTAAAACCTTCAACCTTGCCACTATAATAAATAAGCCTGGCACTTTGATGAAAATTAACACTAGTTTTGTAAAGAGCACATTGGGGGATTGCAGTCAGGTCTTATCTTTAGTTCCAGTCAACTAGCAATCCTGAAAGAGTTTGCATCATCATCAGAGCAGGCCATTTGATAGGATTCTGCTGCTGAACCTAATCAATCTATGGAATACTGTGGCTGCGCGGTGTAACAAAGCTAAAATAGATTTACAAATGGGGTTTTAGAGGATAAGCTCCTCCACAGGATTACATATTGATTTTAAATATAAAAAGCTTATCATATAAACCATAACTACAAAAATAGTGAACCTATGCATAAATCCTTTTAGAAGAGCACCCACTTCAAACTATAAGCCAAGAATAAATCAAGATGTACAAAATCCGAATGAAGATCCATTTCTTGGGCAGAAAATGAACACACCACCCCAAGGTGTGCAAAAATGAACTTATCTTTTCTAAGGAGGCATTAAAACTCGACTGAAAAAAAATAAAAGAAAGGAGTGAGAGGCAAGGTAGCTGGAAGTGAGGCATCCCGGCACGGGGCTGCAGCTGCAGTGAAACCAGGCTCTGACACAAACGCAGCACCTCGGGTACAGGAGCATCTGGCTGCAAACAGCCAGGCAGGACGCGCGGGGAGGTGCAGAGGGGAAAACGGACCCCGTTTACCTGCGTTTTCTTTGGCCTTTAGTGAGGGGTTTCCGGCCTGTCTCGGTCGGAACAGTCCGAGAGGAACACTTTCTAGTTGGAAGCAGGCAGTGCGTTAACTCTCCCTTTCTTATCTCCACGGCTCCGTGGGGGAGGGGGGGAGTATGCCTTTTTTTTTTTACCACCCTGGGTCATTCATGTGCTCCTCGTGAAGTGCTGTAACCCTCCAAGAGGCCATTCAGCTGCCGGTGCCTGCAGATGAGCGGCCGGGAAGGAGCCACTGTCTCCACATCACTGAACATCCTAAGGGGCAGCACCTCCGGCCGCAGCGCTGCCCGCACGCTGCCCGAGCAGGCACGGCAGAGCCGCCTTTATCTGCCATCAGCAGGCTCCCACCTTCCCCAAAGCTCTTTTCTCTCCTTTTCTTCCCTGTCATCAACCAGCTAAGTAAATTGGTTGACAGATTTTTAAACAGCATAGTCACGCGTGGAAGAGTTAGAGCAATTTACCAAAACAGTAATTACCATCTTTCAAAGACTTTTGAAAAAAGTTCCAGTTTGGGGTTGGTGTGTTCTGCCTTTCTTTTGGACAAACAAACCTCTCCCATCCCGTTACATATACATATATGTGTGTGTGTATATACATATGTGCGTTTTTTTTCCTGCCCACATACTTCGGTTTTGGAAGTGGTGCTGGTAAAAGTGAGATCTGTCTTTTCAACTCTTTCAGGGAGCCCAAGCACTCATTAGCAATCGGCTAAATGGCCTCGGAGCCGACAGTGCTGGGCTGTCCAGGCAGCCCCTGCTTCTTTAGAGAAATCACACTGGAAATGGTGCGGTTTCAGCAGTGCTTCCCAAAAATGGCATCTTTGCATCTTCTGAATACAGAAAACACCGATGCGCCCATCAAGAGGTGAGATGTCAAAATGCGTATTTTGAGTTTTCACAGGTGTTCTCCTGGAAGAGTTTCTCCTTTAATATGGTTTTTGGGTAAAAGCACGTAACTGTTAAAAGTTCTAGAAGACCAATAATCTTACTGACAGCTAAAATGCTAAATGAGGACTTTGTTGCATAAATAAAAAAATCCCCCAAAATAACCAAAATTCTCCAGCATTTATGTTTGCGTCCTAAACCTCTGTTTACCATATCACCAGTAGCATGTTTAAAAAAAAAAAAGAAAAAGAAAAAAGAAAAAAACAAGAAAAAACCGAGAGAGACAGAAAAAAAAAGATGATTTTCTGGAGTTTGGGCATACCTCTCTGAACTTACAAAACGAAATTAAAAACCCATTTTTGTTCCAGACAATGTGTAAATGGCAGAAGCTGCTAGACATTCAAAGGCTGCTGCTAGGACATTCCAAGGCAGCATACATATATGAGGCAATTAAACATCGAAAGTTTAGGTTTAAATCCAGGATCTCTTAGCTCCTCTCTAGTTTTAGATTATTTTACGTTTTAAATGTTTCAACAGTACAATTCCAAATTAATCTGGCTTGTCTCTGCAGAAAGCAATGTACTTATTTGTGACTACTCAGGATTATCCAAGAATATAGTGAAGAAAGTCTTATGCAAAAAATATAACTACAGATGGAGAGATATGAAAAAGCTACCTGAAACCTGCTGCTTTTTTCCAACAAACTTATGCTCCCAGTGAAGTCTCCAAACTAATTAGAATTGATTTATTATGGATCAGGTACCTTATCAGGTGAAGAAAGAAATTACCATGGACAGTCAAAGGGTTGAGAGGTCAATACAGAATAGCAAAATCAATTTGCATTGATTAGACAAAAGGTCCATTTTACAGAGCCCAAAGGATTAACTTTAAAGCAAACATCTTTGAACTGTAAGGCAGCATTTGTGACTGAGAGGTATAAGTGGTGCAGCATTAGAAAACACTTAAGATATTTAAATAAGAAAATAATGCAAGCAATGGTTTAAGCTATCTGGATGTTTATTTTTTATTATGAATCATCCCAAGGATTATTGTACAATTCACTGGAAAGCCCTATGGAAAGGGTGCAATTGTTTCATTTATCCTGTGTCAATCTTGCCCTGAGTGTTACCTCCATTCAGGTGAGGTGACTAAACTGGGGAGAGTCGCAGGGAAGGGAGAAACTCTGTGCAAAGGATCGCTCTAATCCTGCTGGTGCTTGTGATGAAATATTTACCTGACAAATTAGTGTATTACCACCAAAACCAACGAGACTTCCACCCTCCAGTGAGTTACTGTTGTAGAACAGGTTTGAAACATTAAAAGGAAGAGGCCTTCTTCTGTGGGTCACCCTTCCTTTCTCTGTGGCACCAAAAGCAGCACGATGCCGCAGGAAAGCCAAGAGAGCACTACTGCAACAAAAAACTGCAAACCCCAGACACATGCTCTACCTCCTCAGCACTTTGTTNNNTAATCCTGAAGAAAACTTAATACTGGGATTGCAGCCTCAGCACAGCTGCTGCGTGCTGTCACTTGAAGTGATGTAAATATCAGCATTTATTGTATAAATAAATATACAGATATATTGTAAATATCAATGGGCTTCAGAGAAGCCTCCACGTTTGGCATTTCCAGGTGCCAAACCTGGGAGAGCTGTCCCCCCTGAGCCCCCAGCACTGCTCTTACCTTCAATAGCCAGCATTGCTCTCAGCTCCCGGTTCAGCAGCTCGTAGCGCCTTTCTAGGTCATGTTCTTTTTCCCTAGGCAAGTTGCAAATGTTCATCAATATGTTAATTACTAAATCATTAAACACTTAAAAGCACCTTTAACTTACATTGATTTTAGGACTCGCAACTGACTTTTCTCTTTAACTTTAAGCTACTCCAAACAAATGATACACAAACTTAAAATCTGGCTCAGGTGGCCTATTCAGCAACAGGGCCTTTTCATTTCACGTAAGGTTGGCTTTAATTCTGTCAGTTGAACTCCACTGCGCTACAGGATGCAATTATTTCATATTCATCTCTGGAACAGCTGTTGTGGAATGTCCAAAGTATAAAATATTCCCCTAGATCTAATGAGAAAATTCCGGCATCAACCTATTCACCAGGATAATGTGACACTGGAAGTATTATTCTATATACACTCTGCCCTAATCAACAATAAAAATTAGACAAGGGATTAGAAAGCTTAATATTTTGCAGGTAAAATCCTCTGTCAAGTTCAGACCCAGCAGGAGATAGGTGAGCAGAGGCTCTTCCCAGGGAAGTATGCAGGCATCTACACTAGGTGGCATTACGGAAAGAAATATCAAACTGAAAGAAGCTGGAAGAGAAGCACTCGGGGCAAAATGCCTCTAAAAATGAGCAGCACCTTCTCCTTTCCTCAACACTGCCAGTGAGAAAAGGTTCACTTGTCCTTACTTTGCAGTATCAGTGGTATCACTGCACTGTGACTGATTTACTGACATCCCTTCAGCAGAGATGGGACTGAGGATTTTCTACAAAGAAGGCAGTGACTCAAATTTGGCTCTCTCTCTGAATAGACTTCACCTGTCTCATCTGAGGAACAATTCAAATCTATCTGTGCATTTCTAAAATGTAATTTTATTCTACTGTTGGGCTTTTGAAAATGTAACAGTGCTTAATATTTCTGTAATTTCTTTTTTCACAGCTCTGGCTAATCTTTTGTCATTGCACGCTTCTCATTTTCAGTTCTGAAATACGAGAAAAACAAGTTACTCGATGTGTAACACATCCACACCACTCATTTTTGAGGGTTTTTTTTTGAAGCCTAATGGGAAGAGAGTAAAAAAAGTTTTGCTTTTATCTGAAGAGTAAATCATCCTTTTGTAAATACATATGTTCATCTGTACTTACAGAAGAGAAAGCTGGTTCATTCGTCTTATTAAGGCATTCTTCTTATTAACCAGCATGAACCACTCCTGCATCATAGCTTCTTCTTCTTCTGTGTTTCTTCCTGCAACCAAAAGAACTTCATTACTTATGTGGCATTTCACAAATTGAGGTACATATTTTCACTTCAGGTTTTGGAGTATCAGTTGCCAGTATCACTGAGCATGACAAGGCATAGTCTCAAATGGTAAAAATATCTTATGACTGGAAAGTCCTGCCTGGTTTATAAATAAATCTTTGAAAGCAGCCATCCTCCAGGATACATTGTAGTGCTCTTTATCATGCTGACCCTAAATAAATACCTTTTAAAAGGACTGTGTATTTTAAATTCTCCCAAATGAACTACACAATTGCAATGCTTCCAGTGAAAAACCCTTCCTGCTAAAAGACGTCTGGTCATCACCAAACACAAAAACAATCCCTGTAGGCAAGATCCACTCCACCCATGCAAACCCAGCACAGCCAGGATGATGTGGCAGGGATCAAAGTAGCTGCAGAGGAGATGCTAATCCTGAACTCTTGGCTCAGCTTCTGTGTTCATGGCCACTCTTCCAGATGAGCTGGAAAGAGCTGCTCCTCTCCTCAACCTGCAACCAAAGGGAGCACCTGCACAAATACAAATCATCTTGGGATCCAGGTACCCAAGGGTCCCATGTGTGTACGCATGGGCTAGAACCCCTCTCCCTAACCCCCACCCATCCCAGGCAGGATCAGGATCAGGACTCTTCATAGCCTACCTGCAGGCAGTGCTAAGCTCTAGCAGACTCTCTAAGACTCTGTGTCACCACCCCTGCACCACGAGCAAAAGGCAGAGGAGCATCCAGAGTGTGGTTTCCATGTAGCAGGGCTGCTCAGCCAAATTCCACCCTCTCTGAGCTCAGGGACTTGGAGAAAGTCCCTTGTGGAGGCTGTGCTTCTGTGGAAACCTGCCATTCTCATCCCTCAAGCTGAGATGAAGAACAAAGGCTGTGTGGTCCTCATTGAATTATGAAACTCACACGTTCCATAGGGTTAAAATGAACCTAGGAATAAACTTGGAATAGAGGCAAAGGAGCATGAGCTTGGTCATGGGATAGTGCTTTGATAGTGCTTCATTGGGAGGGTGTGGGTAGATGTCTGAGTTCAAGCACCTCGTGTGCAATATGTGAATAACCACCTGTACTGATCCTGCAAGGGTGCTAAAAGTTAATTTTTGGGGTTTGTAAAGGGGTTTGAAATCCCTCATGCAAAGTGCTGCACACTTGGGGATGCTACCTTATTAACTTAAACCATAGGATCCCTAGCTGCAGAGAAGCCTTTTCTTGCACCTGGAGCTGGAAAGACACCAGAAAAATATTGTTTTGCCCTAAACCAAAGCATTCAGTTTCTGGATGGGAGTGTTTCACACCCCAATGCCACAAGAGTGTGCAAGCCCAGACCTACATGGAGAATCTCACCCCCACCAGGCTGTGAGCCTCCTGCCTGCAAGGGAAGTCTTCCAGCCTTCTCCAAACTCTTTGATTCCCTCTGCCATGGCCATGAGGCATCCAAACAAGGGCAGGAAAAGAGGAGGAACAGGGAAGTGGGTCAGCTTGGGGTGGAACTGGTGGACCCACACAGTAAGAAAAGGTTACATTTGGCATGCTCTCCTTTCTGATAGGAGACATTCACCCACATCCACTTATCTGCCTGGGAAGTGCCTGGTCAGTGAAATTTCCTAGAGCGGTGCTTTTAGGGCCACAATTTGCTAGCAGTGAGCCAGGAAGGGCTAAATGGATGCCAAAAGGATCCATGCCAAAGCATGGATAGACCCACAGTGCTTTTCCAAGCAAAAGCAGCAGGGCCCAGCTCCTGAGGCAATGGAGCAACGAAAGAAGAAATCTGACATGTAGAAACACTCTCCCCCAATATCTCCACTTTGGGATTTGTGCATAAAATATCACACCACGGCATTTACCACAATATTCAGCAGTTCAGTACACTTTGCTGGTAAGTTACAGATCAAAGGCCTTGCTGCTGTACTGGTCCATCTAACAGGGTCTGCTTTTGGAAGTAGGTAATAATCAGTATTACCAACCTTCTGTTGAAATGCACAAGTAGATGAAACTTATTTAGGGGAGAGGTCAAGAAGAAGGGGATTTTTTTGCCCTTTTTTTTTTTTAAATCCTTGCAAAATGACCAGTCTATTCTGTAATGCATGAGATTTTTTACTAGCAATGTGGCAAAGTTCTCACAACCAGACATCTGTGGCTACAGTAACATTTCAATGAATTTGTTCATTTTGGGGTGGACTGGGGTGTCTGGCTCAAAGATTATAAATACAAGCCCTTGCTGCATTTAATTTTGCAAGCCTTGAAAAAGAAACGGGAGAGGTAAATGTCTCCAAAGTGTTTGGCTCAGTGGTGGATCTGACTTTGCTGACTTTTGTACCATGCAATTTCAGGTTAAGAACATAGACTTCAGATATAATCTTCTTTCTATTAATGCATTCCTCCTAAACACAGTTAGTTGCAACATTTAATGAGAAAAGATCTGGGTAAAGCTCGGAGCTGTCGTGCCAGATCTGCACAGGTGCCTATTTTAATACATCCGTGCTAACACCAAAGCACATGCAATATCCACAGAATGGGCTGGTTTAGAAGTGAATTAACAAAGTCTTGATTGTTTTTGCAGAATTTAAAATCTGTTTTTGTATTCGCTTTGGACCCATGTGATGCCCTGACACCGGTCATGTGATAGCGGCTGCGATAGGCACAAATCCCCGGGCAGCAACAAAAGAAGAAAGAGCAAAAAAGAAAAAGCTGAGAAAAAGCTTGCAATTTGGAAAAAGGCCAATTTTACCCCGGCGAAGGCCTTTTTGATCAGTGAAATGACACATGTGTGCAATATTAATAGTAGTTGATGCTGATATTTTATTTGTTGACTGTCAGCTTTTAAATTCTTGTGCACAGAGCTGAAACAAATTCTTCCCAGGCAAGCAAAATAAAGATGAACTCTCATATATAAGAAATTTAAATAACTCTTCGGCAAATACACTAGCTTTAGAGCATTACTTCATTTTTTTTACTTGGTGAAAGGATGCACATGAAACACTTTCAACAAAGAAAAACTGAGTGTTCTTACTGCAGCAATACTGCAAGCTAAACTCACATTTACAATTTCTAAATAAAAAATTTAGAAAAAGCCTTTCTTCAACACGGTTTCACTCTGTAAAACTCAAGTTGCTGCTGGGGTGGCTGTTGTTTCCACTTTCCAAGTGTAAAACAAGTATTTAATTGACTTGCTACAAATGCTTGAAAATTTAAATTGGGAGAGTATCTGTGTTGCTCGTGGGGAAAAAAACCCCAACAAACTGTACAGATTATTTAAATGAAGCAAAAAACCCACGCTGGAGAACAAATCGATCCCACACATGCAAACCCCTTATCTAAGCCAGTACAAGATGCTGAAAATCTATAAATAGCCCACAGATCTTAAACTTAAATTTTTTCCATAATACATGCATTACACTATTGTTTTTGATAAACAACAACAACAACAAAACCCTTTTAAAGCTAGTAAGTTGGACCATTACAAATTAATCCTGACTTTAATAACTGGTTAAAGACCCCTTCAGCTTTATAAGTAACAAAAAATATTAAAGCCTGTGATCACAGCGAGCTTTTCTCATTTCTCCTCTAACCATTTGTTATTTAATCCAATACTAGTAATCCAATTTGTCCATCAGACTTTTAAAGGGCAGAATGCAACTTCTCCAGCTTAGACACTTTTCAAAGTACAATATATTTTTCAAATGAATGCTGGATGTTTCATTTTTTCCCCAACTGTTCCTAGCTCTAATGTATGAGGAAAAAAAGAACAAGATGAACATTGTTCGTACTGATTAAGTAAGAGCTCATTAAAGAGCTGTCAGTGCTGTACTTTGAATATGCATGAAGCATATAATCAGATCTAGTACCGTCACTAGAGGAGAATACGGTAAGTACAAAGGATTGATTTAATTACTTAGAGTGGGCTGTGGTGGTAAAGCAGTCTTGTTAGTGCAGAAAGAAAAGGAGGTTGTATTCTGGCACAGTTAGGGGAAAAAGGCAGTTTTAGCTTCTGCCACAATACCTAATCTCAGGATAAAGCACTTTACATTGTAGCTTAAAATGAAGACTGCCAGTTTTCTAAAAGGACCAGAATTCATCTTATCTTGTTTAACCTCATCTGGTTAACTATCTAGCAGAACATATTTATTCTCTTTAACACGTAATTATGCTTATACCTTTTTATCCTATAGTTCAATAATGACTTCTGAAAACAGTCTTCAAATAAGAGCGGGTAGTGCTGCAAACATCATATGCATGCAAACTGCTCGGTAAGAGATTTGAAAAATGCAGCACCAGAAACTCAGATGAAACAGTGAGTACACACGCCTTTATGTGAAAAGTCAATACAGTTTTTAATGCTGGACTTTAACCTGAGGAGGCTTCTGGCAGGGGTTTCTCTCATTTATTTTCTTTTTCCCCTCTTCCTTTCTGCCACCCCCCCCACTCTTTTCTTTCCTTTTTTTTTTTTTTAATTAATTCATTCTTGTTTTATTCTTCCTCTAGGAATCCAAGGGAATTCTCTCACATCAAGTCCCAGTGCCATTTTCTAATTTCATTGTCTGGCTTGAGTGGTGAAGGATGCGTGCTCTATTCTTCTCTTCACTTGACATCTACCAGAACCCTCCTCAATGATTAGGAATGAGCCCAACACCAAGCCTTAAATAGCACAAGACATTAAATTCTGCCCTCAGATATGAGAAGCTCCTCCTGGCTTCTGAGTTGTGATTCCAAGCTCTAATAGCTCCTGCTCAGGATTCAATGGAGGCTGCAGCATAAAGTTTGGTAATTTTGTCCCTTGAACAAATTTTTAGTGATAGCAAAAGTACTGATAGTGAGAATTTTAATGATAGCCAAGGAAAAAATAAAACAAACCAAACAAACCATAAGCCCAAATCCCTTTCCCTTCTCCTGTGGCTCATCACACATATTTCTGATTGTTATTTGAAATCAACTTGGGTCAATTTTCTTCTACAATACTCAAGAAGCACGGTAACAAACACATTACCATTTCCTGAGAACAATATAAGCAACTAGCTTATTTTAATGTTGTACAGCTTCCTGGCAGTCTTTTACAAACACATCCTCCTTCATATTCTTCTGGATTTAAAAATGGATTTTTGTTTACACTGTAAGCTAATTGTATCTTAAATTATTTAAATAAGAAGCATCTTGACAAATGTCTCTTCTGAATCAATTTGAAAGAACAATTTTTTTTTTCCTTTCCTGCTGAAAGTACTTTCAAACTCAGCCAGCTACCAGTGTACCTATGTACCATTAGACCCATTATTTTTAAGCCATTTGGGCAGCTAGGCATTAGATAAACCCAATATGGATTAACATAGTAAACCTGTACAGTGCTAAGAAAACAGAGAAAAAAAAGTGCTACAAAACACTGAGAATACCACTTAAAAGGAAGAGAAAGCAACAACATGCAGGGACAAGATTAGTTTACAGGATAAATGGATGAATACAGTAACTCCTCTACATTTTATACCATCGTAAATCTTTCAAGATAAGACAATAGATTAATATTTTTTAAAAAATCCTTAAATGTAAATGTATTTAGCTGTTGTGTAAAAATGAATTACAACCTGTAGAGGATAAATAATAAAGGGTTTACATCAGCATCCCAAACCAGCCCATTCAGTCTGGCAAGAAATAACAGGTTTACAGAAATCACTCTGTATGCCATCTTAAGCAGTAATTGTTTTTAAATTTTATTTGCACTGTGTGTAGTGTGTGTGCCATGGTGTCATGGTTAAACACAGAACCCTTCCCATGTCTCCCCATTTACCTCAACAGAACTACATGAAAAACAACCTACTTAAGACAGAGCCCATTCTTCATCCATTTGCTGATGTTTACACACAGTTTTAAAATAGAATAGAAGAAGCTTTCTTCACTCAACACACTTGGGTGAAGAGGCCAGCAGGAGAATGCCAGTGCATGGGAACTGGAGCGGGGCAAATAACAACAAAAACTGGCCGACTTCGCTCTGCTCCTCTTTCTGGGCTATTTTGTAGTTGACAGAAGCTTGGTGACTACTGAGAGCTGTTCAAATGCCAGTGAATTCCACAAATTTAACAGGAAAGTCTTCTGAAAACATACCCCACTGTCTTTATTTGTCTGTTTAAAAAAAAAAAGAAAGTTGCATTCGCCCAATCATAGGGACGAGTTTTTACAAGTTTCTGTATTAGGAGCAAGTGGACAGATTGGCTTGTTTACCTGAAGGAGAACATGAATGGCAAATAAAGAATAGTTCTAGGATGTGTCTCATCTTGTCTCATAAGAACCTGGGGAAATTCACTGAAATTGAAGGTGGTGTGTTTAAAACCGATAAAAAGAATGATCTTTCCTCAAAGCCTCATCATTTACCGGTAGAACTCGTCGCCACGAGGCAATGTTGAAACTAAGAGCTCAGCAAGAATTAAAACCAGGCTGAATGTTGAATATGGAAAGGCAAAGCTGTAGCAATAAATATTCAAACAAACAAACAAAAAACCATGGGAGGTAGGAACTGGATCCTCCTGCTTTAGGACACAAGCTAACCTTTAATTTTTAGAGGTTAAATTAAATGTTCCCTGGGGCCAGGTTAGCCTGTGACTGGCCCCTGCACAGATTCTTGCCCCTGCCTGAGTTCAACCCCCACCAGTCCCACTACAGTGGAGTGTTCTGGACCAGACTGTGGGGCTGATCTGCTGTGGCCATTACAGGTTTACTGAAAGGGAACACGGGAAGGGACGAGAAACAGCGCCGGGTGTTTTAGCTGACCAACCTCACGTTGCTAACAAAGGCTGGTGGAAGGTCTCAAATGCTTCCAAGTAAGCAGCAGACTTCCCACTGATTTTAATAGTCTTCTCATCTTGCTCACTGTGAACAGCTTATGCACAGACGAGCTCTTGTTTTTAATGTGAGTTACTGAATTCAACAAACACTTCAGCAGAGAAGCCTGTATTTACAACAGATATTTTTTGTAAAGGAGAGTTACATGAGACCTGCTGCAAAATGCCTCTGACACAACTGAAAGCTACAAATTTTTAAATGACCAGTGGTCAACAATTTTTCACTGAGTGAAACTCAGGCATCCCAAAAGAGACACATTTTTTCAAAAAATCACCCTCCTTTGCTTTCAGAGGGCTACCTTTGGTGGAAAACCTCAGAATTTTGGATAAAATATTTTTTCCAAGTAATCGGTGTCAAAACAGAACCCACAACAGACACCCCACAGCACGAATGGATGGGCTGCTCCACCTTGAGCTTTAGGCCTCCCATTTGAGATTATCACACCCAGCTTTCTCCCAGAATATTTCCTCCTTTCGGAGCAGGAGGACCTCCTCAGTTATTAAAAACCACTGAAAATGAACAAGAAGAGCCAGCAACAGATAAGCAGGTGGAACTGTTGCTTAGATGACACTGCAGAAGTGGTAGCTGGTAGATGAAAGCCTAGCACAAGTTTTTGAGTCTGAGCTGGATGGGAAAATGCCTAAGAACATTAGAAAGGCAAATTCATGGCCAGTAACTTGCTGTCTGAGAGCAGTTGAGAAGGAGACATTGATGTCCACACAATGGAGTCTCATAAAGGTAGGAATCAACTGCCAAGAATCTGCCAGGCAGAGCTACATTGCAGTGCATTGTCTGACTACTTCAGCCCCCAAAATACTGTAACCCTAATGAAATGGAGCTGCCACCAAGGAAATGCCTTTATCACAAGCGTACATCAAATTATGCTCATATCAAGCAGGAGACTCATAATTTCTTTGGTTTCTGAAACATAAAAAAAATCAGAGAGGCTATTTAAAATTTTGAGAGCTGTGTAAACAGAAGGTCAGGGTTCTGACCACATCTTGGCACGTGCTGGGATTTATTTACCTGCAGTGGGACTGACTCACAGGAAGACAAACATCTGTGGCCTACAATCTGGGCAGCCTAAAATTATCACAGGATTGAAACTTCCACAAAAAGACAAATTGTGGAAGATAAAACCTGCAGGACCACTGATTTTCTCTACATGACGAGTCAACACAGCGGCCAGTAGAAAATACAGAAAACCAACCAGAACAGAATTCCTGGACTGGATAAAATTATGAATATATTTTTAGCATGGCACCATCAATCCAGACCAAGAAACTCTGTGCCCCAAAATTCAGGCAACAAGAGGTGAGATTCCACTGAAACACCTGGAGATTCCTGTAAGGAAGTGATGCCTTGAGGACAAGTGCCTGCAGGGAATCCTAGCACTGAGTAAAACCAATGCTTGTGCTTTATCACCCTCTGGTACTCTGTGCACCCAAATCTTCTCACAAAGCACAATTTCAGAAGAAATTTCAGTGCAGGAAAACATGCACTATTAACTGACACACTCAAACTTTTGAAGCTATTAAAAAAAAGGTAGATAATGCTTGGAAATCCAGCAAGAGAGAGATGATGGTATGGCAGATGAATTATTTCATGTGCAGATTTACAAGTAGAGTTGGATGTTTTGTCATGAGTGATAGTAATTTCTGTACAGCTCGTAACTACTCCTTAGAACACTTTGCTACCTGTTTATGTGGGTAAGATACTGAAGTGAGAGGCCATTTACCTAAAGTCATTGGAGTGTGCTCTACTAGGTAGCATATTATTCAATTTTTACCAAATGTTGCCTTGCTTCCTTCAGAATTCTCCTGGAGCTGGACATTATAAAGTTACTTCTTTGATAGACAGGGCTGAATTTAACCCAAGCAACTGCCTGAAGCGAGATGATGGCAAGGAATGTTACCCTGTATCTGTGTTAATGAAAATGTGTACTCTTACTGGGAGCTGGCAGGTTTGCACTTCTGGGATCCAAACCTTCCCAGGGCTAACTGGGTGAGTTCAGCTAGGCTGAGGTGTCCCAAGGCCCCACAGCTTCCAGTTTTGAAAGCAAAGGTGTTTTTGGTGATAAATGGGAGAAACCCAAGAAAAAACAACAGCGGTCTCTGCAGACTGCAGCGGCACTGTGGGCCAGGAGCCTCGGGGTGACCGAAGGGCCTTTCTCCTCGCCTTCGCTTTGCAGCAGACACCGATTGTAGAGAAAGCTAACTCCAGGCACAAAGCCAAACACCATGCCTACCACATGAAAGAGCACTTATACTGCAACACCACAAAGAAAGATGGAAATCAGTTAAAAGAAGCAAGTGTCTGTTGGGTCCTGTAAGACTTTTGGAAGGCTTGCAAGCCTATTCATAGTGCCTAGGGCTCTCCCAGAGTAGTCTCCTGCTATGCGGGCAGTGCTCTACTTGGACTCTCTTCTTCAAGCTGGCTTCAACCTGCTGACAGGTTCTTTGAAGGCAATGATGAGGCTACAAAAGCCAGGAGGAGGAGGTTGACTTATCACTCAGTCCCTCCAGCCAATGGGATTCTGTGTTACTTGGAGAAAAAAAAAATATGGTCACTGCTGCTGCTGAGCTGCTTTAATGACTTGATGAATTTGGCCTGGGAAGGCTGAACACGCACACTGCCCACGTTTGGCCTTGGAAAGGCCACCCCCTGTGAACTTTTGCTTACCAATGCACAGACCTAAGACTGAAGAGATGGGGCAAATTAGAGACAAACACTGAGGTTTGTTCTGTGGAAGCTTCTCAGCTGTAGAAACAGTGGGTAATTGGAAAAGTATGGCCAGACTGTCTTCCTTCACCAAAGGCAAGTCTGTTTTGCAGGAACTGTTAATGGAAAGAGACGGATGGATTTCGGAAAGAGTTTGCCAATAAGAGATTCTGGAGGCAACGCAACAGAAGGGAAAGTGGAGAGAGGCTGAAAAACCTCAAGAACTCAATATGTTCTCAATCGCTCATAAAACACATGATTAAATTGCACACTTGGGCAGAAATTTGTGTATGACCTGGGCCCTGAAGAGTCCTGTCAGAAAATCAGCTCACTGGTGTGCCAGTTTATTTGCATTAACAAACTCTCGTGAATGACTTCGCACTGTGTGTCTTTGCAGGCATCTCCACAGAGCTCTGCAGGCCCCAGGTCACCCAAGTCACACTTGGATGCAACAGAGAGGCACAGTTACCATATTGTGAACGAGACCTCACTCATGGTGTCATTGCACTTCTTTCACCCGGGATTTTGGTAGCTGTCAAAGCTCCCATTACCACAACCCTGGCAGCAAGTTCACGTTTCTACACAATGGAGAGAGACACATTGCAACAAATGCTTTAGAATATCCCTTTGCTTTCAAAACAAGCACTAACTACCAAGGCATAATTTTGTGAACTGTTATCATGTTAGAGTAAAAATCTTTTGCTCATGCCAAAAAACCTTTCCTTCCACCCAACACAAACTGCTGTCAGTAATATCCTTCCAGCCTCCTAGTAAGTAGTTAGGTATTTCCAATGGAGAAGGTTCACAAACCAGCACCAGCAGGGACCCAAACCGGTATCACATATGTAGCATTCACCTATCTAGAATTTCTTTGAAATGCTTTCACTCACTTCTTATGCTAAACGTAAAAAGATAAGCATCAAAAATGTTGCTTTCAGTGATACTTTTGCATCTTCTATCTTGCCAGGAAGGCTGTTATACTATCCTTGCTCTGCTTTGTCTTTCACAACGTGGTTGGTCAGCTCATTACTGTCTCGTGGTTTGGCAAGTTCTCGGCTCACCTGAGATTAATCATGCTGACCCAAGCGCAACAGTAGTGCAGGAAAGGGAGGCCAACAAACTGCTATAAAACTGATGGTGTTACTGATTCGTTCTTCCTCATTCAGGCAAGATATGAAATATATGAAAAGACCACGATTTTTATTTTTTCTCCTTATGTACGTGCACAGATATTTTTCATACTGTCTGCTTGCAAGCTTGAAGAGGTAACAAAACCAATTTTTAAATTCATCTCTCAGGCAAAACTGAACATTCATCATTTTCCTCCCCAAGCCCTGACACTGGTGAATACAAATCTGCATTTGCTTTTGGGAATTCCAAAGAGAATTGTGAATTCAATTGTTTTTGAAAGATGAAATTTGGCTTAGGGAATAGGATGCCTCCTCCTAGCTCACCCCTCCCTGTTCTAGTGCAGATTTCTCCTGCAGACTGGGCGACTCCAGTAAGGAGCATTCAAGATGGTATAATACAGGCTGGTAAATACAGCTTGATAATCAGGGTTGTGAAGGGGCAGAGCACATAAGGGATTTATTTTTTGATAGTGAATCTATACACATATACATCATCAAGCCCCCATTGAGAAGCAGACCACTCCAAGTGATTAATACAGCTAAAGGGGGCAAATAAGAGATCAATGACAAAAATCACCTGGTAAAAAAAAAAGTAAAAGGTGGTGCATTTAATGGGCTTTTACTTTGCATGTGAAACAATACCAAGAAACCTATATTTTAGCACTTGTGCTCAACAAGCACTCTAAAGTATGTCGGGATGAGAACAGAAACCCATCCTTTCTAATAATCTTGTGACAAAAGCTAAAAGACATCATCCTATTAACTAGTGATCTCAACTGCTAATGCGGAGTACTTCCTGGTGTCTTTTATGTAGAATGCCGCTATTAAAAAACCACTAAACATTCACTGTGAACAACACAGAATCATTCATCTTTTATCAGCATCTCTTGTTAGAGGAGTATGAGAGGGGCTGAAGGTGTCATTGATATTATAGAGCGGAAATTAATCAGAAATTTTTCTCATATTTTCCTCATCACACTCATTTACTTTTGTACAAATTTCCCCCTGCTAAAAAGTTCATACCCAGCCCCCTGTTGTACGCTTTTAAGTTGAGAATATTCAACGAGTGCGTCAACTGAAAGGCACCAGGTCCCAACACAAAAAGCATTCGAAATTCTCATTTAGTTGTCTTTATTTTGCTAGCGCCATGTGGTCCTTGAAGATGTAGAAAACACGGGAAGCCGAGTAAAGATCAGAGCAAGCTCATTAGCATTCTGACAAAATTGGAGTGGTGGAGATGTATAGTTTGCCTAGTTTGTCGTTTTGAAAGCTACCGGTGGTAAGCTTTCTATTTCATTGTGCTTTTGTCTTTTTTTGGGGTTTTCAACGCAGCGGGGTGGTTGTTAGCCTAGGTTTTCACAGTGCATTGTGGGAACCTTGCCTCACATTCAGCCTATATAGTATCATTTGAGTTCAAGTAAAAAAAAAAAAAAGGTAATTTTTTTCCTATTTATTTCATAATCACCTATGCTAATGTGTAATTGTCATCTGGCTGTCAAAGCCCATCCTGCCCGACACCTGGTTTATAAAGTTAAAAAACCCCCAAAGCCCCCCAAAATTACCAAATAAAATAAAGTCTGAGCTGTATTTAAAAACAAAAACCTTTTAAACATGCTCCTAGTTTTCTTCAAAAGACAAGATAAGAAGAAATTAATTTAAATTCCACTGTTTACAATAAACTAGAAATGAATTCGAGACAGATCCAGTTGATTAGAATTCAAAAGAGACTCTGTATAAGAGCCTCAATTCTATTTCAGAGCCTCTTGAAGGAAAGATGGGTTTATGCTCCAGAATTATGTAAATAATGAATTACCTCTTAGAAGACCTACAGAAGTTATTACTCTGGTAATTTTTTTTTTTTTTAAAACATAAGGCTCACTTTGAAGGGCTAAAAGGGCTACATTAATGCTGCTATTCGACATGAACGTTTCCAAGTTGCAATGAAATGGATAAAGGTCTTTTTGGATGAATTTATCTGCTAAATCCTTGTGGTTGCCCTCCTATCTCGGATGATGACCCAAAAGAATGTCAACAGCTCATTTCCCAGAGAGCTGGGAAGAGTCACTACACAAGCCATAATCTGCACGTTCTCAAAGAACCGTTTCAAACATTACATTTCACAAGCTGTTTAAAGAGATTTTTTTTCCCCCCCTCTCATCTTCACTCTCCTACCAACACTTTGGACATCAGTGCCTTGGAAATGAGTGCTTTAACAAAGTTGAAATGTGACTTTTTACGTATTGTGTTGGTGGGTCGGGCACACATGCGTGCTCGTGCACGCACCGTGCAACATGTTGCACCAAATTCCAGCCATGCTGTGGTAGGGATAAGGCTAAAAATATATCAAGTCACCCCTAATTTACCCATCAGATTTTTTTTCTTTTAATATAATGTGTGCCAGGCTGCCAAATCACAAACATCCTTTTAGTAGGAAAGAATAAAACCCAGCTTGGAAGGAGATACAATGGATCTAGGTTTGGAATACAGTAAATTTCACAATGGAGCGCAAACTCAAGATATCTTTACTTAGCAAGGGGGAAAGGAAAAATATTGAGGGAAAGAGCTGCTTTATAGAAAACCTTCAAAATTCTTTCTTTTTGTTATGCATTTGGACAGCATCATTATCTCTACTGTCAAAACAACCTGAGAGCTGCAGGCAGCCTCTGCTGAGCAAGAAAAGCAAATGGTCAGGGCAAAGAGGTCTTTAAAAAACAAACAAAAAAAGAAGTACAAGAAGGTAACTGCCTGAAAACAGAAAGCTCTGAGATTCCCATGTGGATTGACAGATCTAAATTTTTCCATCATATTTATATTCTAATTTCACTCTATGCCTCTCATTTCACTCGTGTGAAATACAAGAAATTTCATCACAGGAGATGTTGCTACATTTGAGCTGTGTGAGGAACTATAATCCCTCCCCAAATAAAAACAACACCCTAACCCTTAGAATTAAATAGCAGTTTAATTCTTAACAAAAGGCAGAATTTTGTCAGCTCTGAGATGCTACCTTTATTTCAAATCTCCATTTAAACATTTAAACCTTTTCACTTGGGTTCCAGCTCCCAGCAGAGGCAAATAACCTGGAGACTGTTATCTGCACGACAGTAAGGGCGACCAAATTATTTTCTATACTTTGCCATGTGCTTATAGCTGCAAAATTATTTATCTCCTTCACTGCATTCTACTACGAAAGTTTCCTCCAGAAGAATCGTCGGGACCAGCCATATCAAATTAGAGGGCAGTCAGGAGTGTCTAAGTCCAGCTTTAAAACAAATATCATAACAATTACTTAGCCATATGGAAAATAGGGTATGTCTTTCCTGAAAGCTTTTATATATTTTCTATCTCAAATTTCAACTTCATTAGAAACTACTTCTGACTAGCAAGCTGCAAGATTGCTAAATATCTAACTGTTAACCCACCATGAAGAGAGTCTTTTGAATGGCAGAACTTTTCCAAGATGCAAATGAACAATAATCTAATTTTTAGAGTAAATTAACTGAAGGATTCATTTTAATATGTTTCGAAGTCTCCAAAATGAAGTGGCAGTTGCAGGCTCTGCAATACACACACATATGTGCACTCGTGCTCATGTACACAGACTGACACGGCACCCCCACTGCACCCAGCTTCCATCCTCAGGAGAACCCACATTGTATTTATGTTTAGGTTCTTATGACTTAAAGGCCAGATGTTTCACAAATGACCAACAATTGGAGGTTAGAATAAATTAATGACTGATTTCTGAGCTTTGATGGAATTAAGCATACTTCTTTTCTCAATGTGCCATGTGAATGTTTGCCTGTTCAACTTTTTTTTTTCTTTTTTTTTTTTTTTTTTTTTTAAAATTGGGGCCCC
>VXBC01010805.1:438691-448691 GCA_013399945.1 Ploceus nigricollis
TTTTTTTTTTGACAAGTGAGGCCACCCGGCAGAAAACAACTGATGCAAAACCCAGGAGTAATCCCTCTGTTTAGTTCAACACTGTGGTTAGCCTTAACACTGCCTCTATTATCCAATGGATTTAGAGAAACTTTCATTTATTTGTTGGCCTCAGTCTTCCAACTTCGTTGCCTTCTTTAAAGGACCCAAGACCCATTCCTATGTAAATACATTTGCATAGGGCCACAATGAAACTTTCTGGGGCTGGGATTAAACTTGCAGAACTAGATAGCTGTGCTGTGCATATTTGTGATCTTCATGTAAGTACTTTCCCAAATACATATGAGTGAATGAAGCCGATGTCCACTCTGGCTACAGGAATGCCTGGAGTTTAAACAAATGCCTCATCGAAAACGACAGAGCAAAGCCCCAAAAGGACACCCAAATGTGAAAGTACAATATATGTAAAATGAAAAAAAAGCCCTTTCCAATTAGGAGCTGCTAAAATCAGCACATTATTTGCTGCAAAATGTCCTCTTCTCTCCCAGCTTGTTCTGGTAGGACAACGGGATCCCTGGTGTAAAAGTGATGATTCACAGCAACTTGCTTTTCCCCTTTTTTTTTCTTGCTGCCTCTGTTTATACAGAGTACCTAGGGTATATTGTATTATTATAAACTGTACTCAATGCAGCCTTCTTCCAGCCAAGGCAAACATAAAGCTTTGCATCCAGCAAGTCTATTAGGGAACAGCACCCGGATTAATCCCTGCAATTACCACCCTCCAAAAATGCTAGTGGACACTCCACGCAGTTTCGCCATTCCCACAGACAAAATGCCAATACCTTAAAGGTTTATGTTCTGTAAGGGAGGCTCGCTGCACCTAATGCACAGCTAAGGAGTGGTTTTGTAATTTCACTGGCTCTGATGACTGTGGGCAAGGAATTGCAACTGAATATATCCTTTTGGTATGCATTTAAGGAGATAACACCTCCTTCCAGGGCTTACTGAACACAGCTGTGTAATTCCTTGTTTTGCTGTGCATTTTATTCTTATCTAGCCTAAAAAGCTTTGTATACCTAACTTTAAAAAATCATTATTATAGCATCATTAAAGTACACAACTACAATGATAAAAAAAAAGAAACCAAACATATCAAACTTAATCACATGCAAAAATACACTAGCTACTAGAAAATGACTGCCATAACCAGCACTGTCACAAATCATAACCCAGTTCTGATTTACACTGTATTTTCCTCATTCCCGACTGTATGGTGAACCTCTGCTGCCCCACGTAAATACCATATACAAACCCAATTTCTCTCGTTGGACTAAGCACATCAATACAAAAGCAAATGAACTACCAAAGTGCCCTAATTAACAATTTTGCAAGTGAATGCAGACATCAGTGCCACACTGCAGCCATTAAAGTCTATCCCTTGCCATATCTGTTTCTGTTAACATTTCAATAGACCAATTAAATGACCTTTCCCCCCTCAAACTCAATTAAGCTATTTGAACATCAATTGATAACTTACCATGTATTTATGCAAAATGTGCAAGCAAGAGATTCATTTTTTTCAATCCTAATGATGTTTTGAAGAAGAGAAAACTATCTAAACTATCCTGTCCTGGTATTCCATGGAGAGGGGGCCAGGGGCGGGATTGCCTCCCAGGGGAGCCTGGTGGGCACGGTGGCATTGTGGCAGGCAGTTTGGAGAAAGCAGGTGTGAGGCAGATATTCTTCTTCCCTGCCATTTGGTCCCTACCAGGCAGCTGTCTTGGGAGGCCAAAAGAAAGCAGAGACAGCCATCTCTTTCAGCTTGTTGGAGTATCACGTCGCTGGGTCACAGCCAGCACACTGGTAGGTGCCACAGGGTCACATCAGCCAACTTGTGGATATCCAGAATTGTTTCTTTTCTCCTCTGGTTTTCCCCCTCTTTTTGCTTTTGTCTCGAGCTCTTACCTCTCGCTGTGCAGTGCGAAGGGGTGCCCAACACACACACACACCTTTGCAGCCGGCCAGGGGAGGTGTGACACTGGACTGGAGCCTGCATGCCCCACGGTAGAAGAGGTGATTTGCTGACATTTGCATTTTCCCAAGGGGCTCCATACACTATGGGTCTGTTTGTCACAAATTCAGGGGACTTGAAAGGAAGGAGGTCAGTGTCTCCTGTTTAAGAGCTGGCCTTTGCTTCTCTGCACAGGTAAACAGTTCCCCCCACAGCTGGTAGATAGGGATTGAAAGACAGGGGATTTATTTAAAATAAAGCCACCTCAGTCTAGAAGAGAAGTGTTTTGATGCTGCTGGTGCTGCTGTAACTAATTTTAGGTGAGAAACATAAATTTTTTGGCTTCAAGAATTAAAAGGACAATGACAGATCTTCCAGGAAAAATAAGAAATGAGAATTTGTGTGGCACATTCAGAAAAAGGGTTTGCAAGTACCTATTGCCTCTCAGTAGACTTTAGGTCAAAAAAAATCCTCTAATTCTAAACTAAGGAGAAATCAAGCAGAAAACACAGAAGCAGAGGGGAGGAAGGTATAAATTGTTTAGCCTTCTTTATGTCTGGGAAAAAAAAAGTTGTACCTGAGCAAATTTAAAAAAAAAAAAACCAAAACACTAAGCCCCAAAAGTAATCTTTCTTAAATTAAAACAAAATAAAGAACAGTAAAAAGAAACCACTTTGAAGATGGGTAGGAGAGAAATTGAAGATCCAACTCTAACAATTCTATTTGAAGTTTTAGTTGAATCCCTTAAAAAAAAATTCTAGTGGCACCCTGGGATAGTTCAACAAAGGCCTGGTTTCTGGGAAAAAAAGCATTGTCCCTTTCAGAATGTTAATCTGGTATATCACTTGCTACTACACCCCAGCATGTACTTTTGCTCATATCAACAATTAAAAGAATACATTTATTAAATAGTCTTATCACTGGATAACTTGTAATTCATGCTAACTAGATAACCAAAGTAAATTTTATTTAAATTCTCATTTCTTTGTGAAACTTTGTAGATGGTGCATATCTCATGATTAACGGACAACGTCTAAAGCATCCCGTCCTCTAATCTTCCTAAAATCCCTTTTCATCCGATTGTTTAAGACTGCTTGAAAGGCTAACACCAAGTCTAAGACTACTGCACATTTGGGGGAGGGGAGCCTCTGTAGGTTAGCTAATTAAACTGTTTGTCTTCTGAAACATTTAACTGGCTTTAGAGATTATTCTAATTAAGAATGATGTTAGATGTATTTTTTAATGTAGCTATTAAAATTAATCATAATCCAGCAATCTCATGTGCTGAACTATGTAAATAGAGATGTGCTTGAAATCCTGCTGCAGTTTCTTTATTTGGGAGTCGATCATTATGGATTCTACAAAGCACACATCAGCATCAACCTAATTTTTAATTAAGAATGCCTTGTGAAACTCTAACTTTTACTCCATATTTATGAAAGGTAAACAAGTGACCTCAGCAGAGGCAGACTCCAGTGTTTCCCAAGCAGTACAACTACGAGGGGGGATATGAGCTCTCATTCATACTGTACATCTTTTTCTTTCTACTTCGCAGACCGTGTATTCAATTGAAGTGAAGGAAACCCATTAATTTTGGAAGGTCTGCAACTTGGCAATTGCAACTTCTCGTGCTTTTCTTTACTAGACATACAGCAGAGCTCTCACAAATATTGCTGGCAAGAAATTTTAAAAAGCAGACCACATAAAAAAGTTGGCATTCAAACAGAAAGAACGGCTGGGGCTAGAAGCCAATATGTAAATTGGTTAGTTAAAAAAAAAATCTAGTATGATTTTCTCCTTAAATAATTAAGAAAACAAAACCAAAACAACAGAGAGAAACAAATGAATTATGACTGCAGTACACACAACAGGCAGCCTCTATCAGAACTCAGAAGGGTATTATACTCTAAACACTTTTTCTTCCCTTACTGCTGAAAGATTAATACTGGTTATCCCATTAAAGTTGGTAAAATGCCATTCTTGTGTCTTAAAGCTCTAGCATTGGAGGTCAAGAAGTGTATGCTGCTTCTTACAAGGCTAGTGTGGATGTAATCTTCCCAAAGTTACAATAATTAATGTTAAGCTTCTTTAGCAATACGTTTCTGAAAGAACTTGCCTGATAATATACTTAGAGCCTGGCTAGCTGTTTGTGTTTCTGAGCAAGAAATGTATTCTATGCTGCTCACGTACTTCAGCTTAAATCTTTAGTCAAACTAGGGTGATGATGAGCAGTTTGACTCCCAAGCAGAAATAATATTTAAATTCTCAAAGGTGAAACATTTTGGGTGTAGGGAAATCAGGGGCATGGATCCTACTTCCAAATATTTTTCACCACTAACCTGTTGGAGATGTGCTCTGTACAGCCATACAGGATATCCATCCCCTAAGAAAGCTGCCTGTACAACAGGTGCAACATATTTATTAGTAGGCAATCTACAGCAATTGCAAAAGAGCTGACACTGGAGGTCTGGTCTCAGCCTGTACTTTACTACTGAGTACAAAAGCTCTCTGCCTGAAAGTGTCCCCACACGCTCCAGCTTGGAAGCTGTGGTTACGAACAAAAACAGAGAGTGTAAGATTAGATCTCCTTCTGCTCTAAAACTGAGATAATTTCATTTATTTCAAGAACCTCTGCTTCTCCCATCTCAGGATTTGGCCCTTTCTGTATACATTAACAGCCTGGGTTAGAGCAGTATTTCTGAGTCATCCCACAAATAAAGGAAGATGTATTTTTCTGAACGCATGCACTCTGTTGCAGCATATTTCAATACCACCTAGATGTTTTGCACTTCTACTTGCTGGCAAACTTAATGGACAAACACAACTCCCAGGTTAAAAAACTGAAAGCCATTTCTGTGAGTACAGTTGGGAATGAGTGGCCCAGGGAAGCCAGAGCAGCAATGCAGTCACCGAATGGAACAGAGAATCTTATCCACATCTTTGTTTTTGCCTAATGCAGAAAAGAACCCTGATGATACATACATGTTTATCTATTTGCTTCCATTTTCAGCCCTGTGAATGCATGCTTTATCTCTGGGCGTAACAGCTTGTTCTGGTAGAAGTTCTTTTTGTCTTTCTATGCAGATTTTAATGCAACAGCATAGGTAGAAAATTCACTCTTGAATGAGTTCACAAGGGAAAATTATGCAAAGAGGTTACTAATCAGTCAATGACCTATCCTTTGAGGCAATACAGTAGACACAGGAATATCCAAAACAAGTTACCCTTATGCATTATAATCACAAGCAATAGGCACAGAGACTGATTCTGTTAACCTGACAGAGAGTTCATTCTTCATCATTCAAATAGGTGAGAGAAAGCAAAAGAAAAAAAAAAAAGCATCCTGAAGCACAAAGCAACTTAGACAGCTTACTGGCAACTTGACCCTGAGACGGTTCCAAAAACCAGTTTCACAGACACGAGCGTGCTTAACAATGGTGTCAGTCAGCCAGCCCTGAAGCTGTCCAAAGAACCAGCCAGATACTGCTGCTGCCCAAGAAAAAAATATATTCTAGACCTGGCTTCCAGATAATATAGCTGTAAGGCACAGGCTCACCACAGCTGTTGACTGCGATGAAGATGAGGGAGATAGAGGGAAGCTCTGGTCCTGACACAACCAGCCCAGGCTCTCAGCTACCTGATGGTCAGCCAGCACCTTTTGTCTCCCCTCTTTTCCCTGTGTGTGCTCTGATAGAAAGAAACTGTGCATTTTATGCTTCAAAATCTACACAGCCAAACAAGCAGAAAGCTGTGCTGTTTCTTATTATCTGATGCTAGACAACTTGCATGGTTTGATTAAATATGTACTTGGAGACTGCAACATACCATTATATATGTGCCCTGGACTGCTATTAAAACAAAACACAGCATACATGTCCATACACTGCAGCGTGTAATACATAAATGCTATCATTTCAAAACCTTTTGCATATGTCCATTTTATTTTATACATTTAAAAGGAAGAACATTTCTCCTGGGACCCAAGGTTTAGTGCCCTGACGCTGGCAAAAGCCAAAGAACAGTACGAAATATTACAACAAAAAGACTGAATGCAAATTCATCCCAAGATGAGATTTAATATGAGAAGCAAAAATTTCATTCTGTTACAAGAGACTAAATCAACTATTTTAACTCTCTTTTTGTGCCTGTACTTTTTCAGCTCAACCTTTTTCCTTTTCTATGAAATTCAAATGTTTCCCTCTTACAAACCTCAGTCCTTTATATCTTCAAAGCTGTGTAAAATGCTAACTAATTAATACATGTGACTTTCCTTTCACATGTGACAACAAAGCGTATGCTGCTTTTTTGATTGGTAAGAGTTAATTTGCAGTGACACAACATATGTGTTTACAGGTTTTCTAATGTTTGTTGTTTGGTTCACTGTGTAATTAGTCCTACTGACAAGGAAGCTTATGCTCTGAAAAAGGAGGGGTGAAATAGTGGCTGGGAGATGGCAATCCTGCCCAATTTTGAGTACATGCAGTGTTAAAATCGGGTGCAAGCTGAAGAAAAATAAACAACACCCCAAACTCAGAAGATAAACGTGTAGAAGACTCTCAAGCCACAATAATTGCCATGAAAAAGGCAGAACTTGTCAAGATGCTCCCTTCAGGACTAGCTACACTAAGAGGAACCACCAAGGTGTATTATACCACAGCAATGGTGAGTTCTTCAGATCTCATTAAGAAGACCATATGCTTCTGGGCAGGGTCAGCACAGAGAGACTGCAAGATCCCAGTGGCTGGATTGTCACCACAGAGCAATAGCACAGACCCAAAATAACTTCAGTGCTGGCATTAGAGTTGCACTAAGTACGGCAGCAGCACGGAAATAGCAATCAAGGTGAATGATGGGCCACTGGAGAATGCAAATGATTAAGAGAAAACCCCTTCACTGTTTAAGATTCACCCTGAAAACAGTAACTATGAGATACCTGTCAATATATAGAGCTTATCTGTCTGTGCAAGATTTCACGATACCGCGTTCAGCTAACGTGGCCAATGAACGAAAACAAACTTGACAAAAATAAACCCACGAGGACAGTTTAAAACAATAGGTTAAACCACCTGCATTATTTCCTGTGCAATTAAACTCCAGAATTAGTATAAAGTAGGAAAAACACCAAAATGGTGATAGCATCGCTTATCTGGTTCTCTAGTGAATCACATTTGCAGCCACCCCCGCCGCACGCCGCGCGTTAACTCTTCGCACCGTGGGTATGTACAACTCTGAAATATAAAATTAGTTGCTTTTGAAGGACACTGAGCTCCCTCTGGTGAAGGCATAACAAGTTTATTAAGTAAGCACCACCTCTGGAAGTATAATCCCCTCTGGCTTCTTCCATGGAGTTTATTGGTTCAGTTTTCCTAACCATGAGCATCATTAGGGCAATGCAGTAATTAAGAGTTGTTAGAAAGTGAATTCTCAAACTGCAGATTAGAAAATTAAACTATTTCCTGATTACATATTAATGGAGCACAACAATAGCAGTTGCCATAAGCTTGGAAGGCAACCAAGGGATAAATCTGTGTACTTAATTACCATAAACAATGGCTGCATAGAAATGAAGTTTTATGCACATTCCCTTCTGTAATATGTCTGATATCAGTACACACTTGACAATTCTTGTTCAATTATCTCTATTATTTAATGCGCTGTGAACGGCTCTGTGTAAATAAAATTAACCACCCCAATTACTTTGAATTCATCTAGGGACAACGTAATAAAAAATGTGAAGAATTCTGTATGCCTATTAATCTAAAACATTACAGAAGCTTTCACCAGATTTTCTTGTCTATATTTATTTTGTCTACATTTATTTTAGTGCACTGCTAATTCAATTACATTTACCATCAGTGGTCAATCAGCAGCAGCAGAGGGTTTTTTTAAAATTTCATTAATCCTTGTACAGTACCACAAACATACTCATCCATTAGTAAGGTACAGGATCTTACATTGAAAACACAAATATGCTTCTACTTGAATTTGGGAGCCTGAAGTTAATCAGAAAAACAATTAAAAATACTTCATACCCTGTGGCCAGATAACAAAATATCTGATAGCTACAATTTTTTTTTTCAAATACTTGTTTACGCAATTAGTGAAGAAACAGTGACTGAAAAAGAGATAAATTTCAGATTAGAGATTTGTAAACCAGGATTCTTTGACTTTTATTTTAACTGTGCTATGTGATAATTCTGCATTTTAATTGGCATTTGGCTATCAAGATGATGGACACCTTAAAATGCAATGACAGAAGAATTTGCAGTGGAGGAAGACACTGCCAGAAACAGAAACAAAACTATTTTACCCATAGCAGGTTAGGCACAACATGGATAATACAATCCCGAGGAAAGCAAGATAATCCTGCTTCTGTCATCATTTAGTTTCAAGCCATTATAACAGAGGAAGAAGAAAAATCAATGATATTAGATCATGATTTTTATATCATCCAACTCATTCCTCTCACTTGAATGTCTGGGCTGCCTTCTCTTTTAAAAACTTGCACCCAGCAAGTTTTTTGTGGCGTTGTGCTTCATAGGGCAGATGTTGCAAAATCTCTCCTATAAACTCTTACCTATATCCCCACAGCAACAGCAAAGGTGCCATGAGGTTATTCCAGGGAGCTCAGGGCACTGCAGCACTGATTCCCCTCACAGCTTTGCAGTGGAGCAGTAACCACACTGTGCTGGAACAAGGTGAGGTTACATTTTCATTGTAAGTGCAAAGACCGAGGACTGAGGTTATGCCACCACTGACATAAATTACTGCATATTAATAAAAGTGTGACTACTCAGATTCAAATGGAAATCAGCAACCCAGGAATTTTAATAACTTTTATTTTTTCACACATCTTAGGAAAGTGTTTCTAGTCAAATCATGAGCAGCTGGCACCGGAAATGCAAAGCTTCAGCCAGTTCCAAACTCTGTGCCTAGCTGACGAACTTTGAAAGTATCAGCTCCCTTCTGGCCAAGAGCCAGAAACTTGTCTTCCCCAGCCAAAAAAGCTCCCTAGCAGAGCAGGAAAATGGCAATCCATGTGCAGACAAGGACCTAGGCTGTCTTCCTACAGCCTCACTTCCATGAGATGCCCTCCCCCTATGGAGGGCAGCAGCTGCAAGGGCAGCGGTGAAATGGATACCATAAAAAGAAAATTGCGTCCTAGGGAATGGGCTGAGAGCAGTTGTGGCAAGGACTCCTCTCTCCTTGTTCATGCCAGGAAGGGAGTGGGGCATTGGCAACCTCCAGGATCTACTTCTCCCAGCTACCCACAGCCACTGTGCCCCTATCAAAGCCAGGGTGGCATTTTCAACCTTTTATTTGCAATCCTAAGTGCTAGAAACTTTCTCTAAAATGTGAAATATCTAACAAAGTCAAACAATGCCATGAGCTGGGATCTAACTAAGAATATATATTATTTATACTTACATTTGCTGCCCTTTTGGTGAAACCATAGGACTTCTTCCACATTTATCAAAGCCTGCTGTGTCCAAGGGTTAGTCTATAGTCAACTATATCTTTCTGGTCTTATCACTAGCCCTAGTAAGGAAATTCCCACCAAGACAGGTGGAACAAATGTTTTGCTATACGGGAAGAGGATACAATAATCTTTTTCTGTGAAATGAATGTATGATTTGAAATGAATGATACAGAATAATGTTCAAGCTGCTGCCTGAAAAAATCCCTCCTGGCTAAGCAACAAAAAGGACTCTCGAACTCCTAAGGATGAAGAGCTGCCAGGTGGCAAAGAGTCTCCCCACTGGAAAAAACACCCCCAGTTCTGTGCTGGAGAAGGATGAGTAGGAAGAGACAGTGCTTTCTTCCTAGTAAGTCTTACTAAAGAACCAGGCCAAGCACAGTGGAGAAGGAGAAGATGATCCAGACCTCAGCAGACCATGCTCTACCTTCTTGAATTTAATTTCAAGGCAAATGACTGAGTCATGATGGCAGTCTCTCAGTTGTTTAATTTATCTTGCACGGTCTTGGTACACCTAGAAACAACGCTGAAAA
>VXBC01010805.1:452652-473893 GCA_013399945.1 Ploceus nigricollis
CTTATTTCCCTACTAGAGGCTAACTTGTTGCTGCATAAGGGTCTCAGATACTTTCACTGAATGGCTTCAATTGTTTTTCTGTAAATGTGTCTGAAATAATCAATCCAGCTTCATATTCAGGCAGCAGGCATAATAAACACATCAGCATATTATTTCAAATAAAAACATGTTCAAAGTGAAAGTCAGCAGCATGGCTGAGCTCCCAGGACCAGTAACGAGCACAGAACTTTGAAATTTGGGATATCCAAATTTAAGGACATTAATCTGGTCCCTCTCTTCCTACACAATAGCCAACAGTAGCATCCCTAATGGAAAGCCTTTTTCTACCTGTTGTATAGCCAGAAAAACAGCAACAACAAAACCAAAACTCCCTGAGAGCAGACCCTGAAGAAAGAAAAAAATTCAGTCTGGGGAGTTGAAGTGATGTGCAATATATTGCCTTTCATCAACTATAATTAATTGAAAATAGTATGAAAACTTCCCTAATGTCAGCATGTATAATTGTTAACAATTGCTATTAGAAGATGAAAAGAAATGCTGTGTCAGGCTGTAATATCCCGAGAGTTCATGTGTATCATCTGCATATATAATGTGAACTCACTGTGCCAGACCTTTTCAGCTCTGCAAAAGTACAACCGGGCTAAAAATAACTCCGGCTCGTAAAAAGTTCGATGTTTTGGTGTAGATATGACAGCAGTACAAAATTGCTACTCAGCTCCAGATTGCCTCAGCAAAAACGACAAACGTGTTCAGATAAACTGTGGAGACCAACAAACAACCACCCTCAAAGGCTGTGTTGCGCTTTCAGACAAAAAAAATTCAGGTTAAAACTTGGTTCTTCCTGCTTCTGTCCCGCAGCTGTCCATCAAAACCAGCTTTCTCCCTGCGGTCTATCAAATATTTCCCTCACAAATCAATTTTACACATGATCAGCCCATACCCCTACTGAGCTGAACCTCCCCGTTAATTAAGTGAAGAAATTACCATATATATTATATTAATGCAAACATCATTCAGCTAGTAATTCACGGCTGATCTGGATAATGGAAAGGTTGAACACCCATTAACCCAAGCCAACAAAATGGGTTGGCTGAGAAATTCTAGCAGGTCTCATGTGACTCTTCCCTCTAACTGCAGCTCTGCGGTATCTGCTATTGTAATAATTAAAATCCTCCCGGTAGATCAATACTGGAATCTCTTTATGGGAAGTGCCCTGATGGAAATGTCTCAAGGAAGCTGGGGCTGTGGAACTCTGAAAAATTCATTTTTTTTATCTGACAATTATCACCACACTGCAGACTAATTCAACAGTGCACCCCTCTCACTCTGCTTTGAATGCACTGGAGATTGACATCTAAAAAACCCTAACATCTCATTTTAACAAATAAAGGCACTATTTCCACATACAGTTTGGAATTATCAGCAATCATGAAACCAGACAAAAAATTAATATACATTAAGCACTTCATCTTCTGATGGCTTCCTCTGAGTCTCAGCTATCGCAGCCTTCTCCTCATTTCCTCTCTTTGTATCTTCCTGTATTGATCTCTGCCTTTTCATCTCTTGAAAAAAGGGAAAAGACATGTAAAATTATTATAAAGCTTGATATTTATGTATTGAAATGTGGACTTACATTATCGGGTTTTCATATATTTATTGTTAAATATTATTAAATCATAAGATGGAAAAACAGGTTTTATATTTTCTCCTACCTGGTCTGCTCTCCACGTATTGACTGAAAGACTGGAGCTGAGTTTTCCTGATGGTCGAGTCCTTGCTGAACACAACGGGATTTCTAAACCGTTCTGCTGCTTTTTGTGGTCGCTCAGCACGATGTTCCTCTGTTCCATTCTGCTGGGAAAAAACCAGACACACAACAGTTTCTTTTGTTTACAAGCGGGAAGACATTAATTTGAAAGGTACGTTTTTGTGAGGGGACAGGACACAGCTTTTACAAAGTGGATTTCACAGCTCGGGCCGTGGTTTATATTGGATGGAAGTCTCAGCTAAGGGGAAGAAAGTAGAAGAGTGATTAACTTTTCCTATTTTTGTTTTGTTTAATATGTGGTGGCAACGACTGGCTTTTTGCTCTGTGGGCACCCTCCTGCAGAACTCCCTACTTCTTTACCAAGCAGACCTGTTCACCGTGGCCGGCATTTGCCAGCGATGCCCATTTTAAACAAAAAATCGCTCCTTTGCACCTCTGCTGTGCCAAGCCCTGCATGTGCTGCTGCCAAGTCGCGGCGTCTCTGCCCCTGAACACGATCTGTATCATTTTAAAGCGTGTTGCCTTTAGCCTCCCTCCCTGCCCGCTACAGAAATCTGTTGTTTTCTCTAGTCCCATAGACTTGTATGACAAGAAGAACTAGTTTCTAATTTTATGCCCATTGAGATAAACCACTAATGCTGGATGAAGTCTAAAAGGTAGGATTATAATGCTACCCCACTGAACTGCATTTCATCAGCTATAACTTTCCAAAGCCAGATTTGTAAGTAAGCCCTTTACAGCTAAGGAAACTACAATTCTCTTTTCCAGGGCTTCCTATGTTAATACTGGTAACAAATTCAAATGATTCTATCAACACGAAATATCCCAGAAGACTGAACCACTGTGGTGTGTGGAAGCTGCAGATACCGAGGTGCTGTGTACCAAACAAATATTTCATTTTATACCTAATCTTTTATTATTTTTATTAAGTGTTTTGAAAGTAAATAGGGAAAGGCTAAGATGCATGACTAATAGCTAAGCCTGCTGAATGCTGAAACTGGTTATCAAAAGCTACCAAGACTTTGCCCTTCCTCTGCATTGAGACAATTGGTAATGAGGGAGTTCTCCAACGGCCTATTCTCTCGCCTCAAGGAGGCCGGGGATACACAATCCCCAAGGGAAGGTAACAGTTTATCCTTTTCCACAAACACAGAATGCCTCATTTAGAAACCTGTAAACTGCATTTTATTAAAAAACAAATCCACCTCAATGCCAAGAGCTCCATGAGAACAGATGGACACCATATATTCCTTATAACACTGCCTTTCAACCCTTCCTTAGAAAAGACGCACACGGAGATAAACTGTTAAGTTGCACCTTTTTGTGGGAGTACCTTAAAAAAAATCAACTCCTTCACAAATGCCTTTTATAAAGAGAAATACAATTTTTGTCAGGTTAGGTGTTACCAAATTACCCTAAGAGGCAGCTTGTGTGTCATTTCACAGACTTAAGGCTTAAACAAGTAACGCTTATACCTCTGCATGACTTTTCAGCTGCACTAGTCAGGTGGTTATAAGATTTTGGTTAAATAAAAGGTGGTTTCTTGTTATTAGTATAATAACCATCTGACAGCCTAAACTAGAGTCTTTACCAAAATAAACAAACATGGCTAATTTTTTAGGCCTGGCAACATGCTAAAATATCAGTGTGATTAGCTAGTAAATCCCATTTTAAGAAACCTTTTTATGACTGGGGACTTCTGCCACTTTACAAATGTATTCCTCTAAGCCCACTAATTCAGTTAGCCTTTTCAATCCATTGTATTATTCTTGGGCCAGCTTCATTTTGCATTAAATCCACTGCAGAAAGCTAAATTGAACGCAAAAATCAGACTTGATCCAGGCTTCCTTTTGTTCAAAGATAGAGACCGAAAGTCCTCTGCTGCTGCCACACACTTTCATCACCAATTTATAGGAACCAACAGTGTAAGGGAAAAGCAATGAAAGTCATTGTTTTGGGACTTCAAAGCATCTCTGTATCTGGGGAAGGAAATCCTTTCAGTCAGCAGTGCTTTCCCCACAGACTGCAGGTGGGTGAAAAGTTATACCCAACTGGAAGTGCCCCAGAGCCATAGGGATATTAATGACATACAGGGACTATTTTAAAAAAATAGAATAGCGAGAACACAAGGGGTCTAATTAAGAAAATGAAATGGAAAATTGATTGGTGGGCACTTTGTGCTGAAGTGGTGAACATTTAGAATAGGCAAAGTGCCCGTATACACCACATACTCATGTCTGTTTTTCTCAGAAGCACTCATCGAGCACCCAAAGTATCTAAGCCTTTAAAGTGTACCACAGCTTAATTTTAATGTAGGAAAAACAGAGGACCAGGACTGGGAGGGAAGCAAACCTCTGAGAGTCCAACCCCACTCCCATTCAGGTCAGGTTGCACCAGCAGCAGGATGGAGCCCCTGCTGCATTTCTGATATCAGTAACAACCTGAGCAGGCAGAATTGAGAGAGCTTCTTCTAGCTGCTAGTGTTCTGCCAATGAGAAGTATCAAGATTAAGGAAAAAAAAAAAAAAAAAAAAGAAAATATGTTTATCAAGCAACAGGAAAAAACCAGTGCATTGCAAAGCTAACTTCACTGCCACAAAGATTTTCTGTGTTTCTGACTCTGAAAGATTTGGTAAGAAATTATTTTCCTCCTCACAAAATACAAACCCTCGATCATAACACGCAGGTTATGATCACCAAAACAAAAGCATTAAGCAAAACTTACCTTAATGTCTTGCTCTGAGCTATCTGTTACAGTTTTCTGAGCAGCACTGGAGAGTGAATTTGCCACCTGTGGCTGAGCTTCTAGGAGCTTCTTCAGCTTCAAATCCACCAACTTACTGTTTTGTTCTGCTAAATATGCAAATACCACACACAACAGAGTGAGATGCATTTCAATGCAGACTCGCTACCACAATGTAGCAATTTAAAAGGTAGATTTAATTCACTTTGCTATCATTTTGAACTTTAAAAAAAACCAGAAGGAATTGTTTTTGTGATTGGGGCTGGTACAGGTTTGTGTAACATACACAGATTTTTTTCTAGGAAAACATACATGACACTCAGCTGAACAAGTAAACATGCTTGCAGACAGCAGATGAAAAACACAGAAAGTAGATAATGTTTAAAGCTACTCCCAATGGGTACATACCCATGCTTTGGTACAAAAACACACTTAAAAAACCATTTATTTAAAGATGACAATTTATCATATAATTTACATACTGATAACCCCTCAAGTTTATGAACTACTAATTCATCCTAAGGCTTCTTGGCACAGCTTCTCATAAAATTTCAGTATCAAAAAAGACTACTTTCTAGTAATAATTTACTATGATTCATAGAATCTGTTGAAATTGGGAGTCATAAAATGTTTCAGAACTGCATCAAAGGGACAGACCCGAAGTCTGCTGAAGCCCTCAAATTTTTAAATCAATTTTAGTAACTTGGATCAGAGCCCAAATAAATAGCAGTTGAGACTTTACCTCCCACTAATGCTCATTCTGTACGTGAACGTTGACTGTATGGATTTGTAACACACCTACACACGGAGTTACCTCCACGCACACGTAAGGAGGAGGAAGGTGTTAATAGCAAGCTGCAGCACAGACTGTGGAGCTGTCCCTGGGCAGGAAAGCAGAGGAACACTGGCACAGAAGCCCCCAGACACACACTCTACATGCAGCCCCACGTGAGGAATCACCCCTGCACTGGAGCCAGCGGAGCATCACCTGCACGTGGGATGCACTCACACCTGGGCTTTGGGTCACAGACAGAGGAAAGAGCAGCTCTGTGTTTTCCCACGTGCACAACCTGAGTTTTTCACTGCAGGCTGGTGACTTCTAGCTGGTGTGGAAAGTGGAGTCATGACTGTTTAGCCACACAGCTCCTTCCAAGGTTTGGACTGCTTCAATTCATGTTAGCCAAAACATTTTTGGCATGTGGGCAGTCAAATGCTGCCTGTCTCCAGCAGAAATGGGCTGGGCTGCATTATGAAAAAGGATAGTTTCCCTTTCCTCTGGCACACCCAGTCAGGGTGTCCTTAATTGAAGCTCACATGTAAGTACATGCACGTTCTCGTGGGTTTATACATAAACATCATGTAATAACCATGATATAAGAGGTTCACAACACGTAGAAGTACTGACAAATACAGACAGAAGCGATACTTAAAACCAAGGAGTAAAAAGAAGTTTTCTCTTCTTGAGAGAGATAAGAGTGGCTAAGATTCAGCAGGGGACTAATTAAGATGGTCCATAACGATCCCAAATCTGAAATGTCACTCAATAGTTGTACTTTTAGGTATTCCCAGGAGATTCAGCCTACACTTGGTATGACTGGCAGATTTAAACCAAAATCCAAGCAGTCTGATTTCTACCACAGCACTAGACTGCTTTCTGTATTACTGCCCATCTTCCTTCTTACTTGTCTGTACCTCTGGCTACTGTGCAGACTGAACTGCAAAATGGTGTCCCAGGTCTTTTCCAGAATGTCTCCCCATGGTGGACATGGAGAACTGGGCAGTAGGTTTGTATCCCTGAAAAGGTACCTCTCAGAAAAGAAGGCCCACAGAAATAAATGTTGGTAAGCCACTGGGCAGTGGGACAGGAATATTCACTTATTCAGCTCTATTCCTCCTAAAATTAACCAGTTTTTATTGGAAAATTATTTGACAGGATTCTGATTTAAGTAAGCTAAATTCAAGTGCTGGAAACACCAAATATATTTTCTTATGTCTCTGGAAATGCTCAAATAGAAAAAAATAAAGGACATGACAAATCTTTTGCATGCAAGCAAGACTGTAAAGTGCTATATATACACACCACTGTTGGTTTAATTTACAAAGAAAAAAAAACACTAAATAAGGTTCTGATTTAACCTATTAGGGACTACACATTTGGGTCCAGCTGGCATGGGCAGAATCAAGCCAGAGGATGCTGAAGGTATTCTCTCTTGTACTGCCTGTTTCAAGACACAGTCCTGTGCTGGCCAAGTTACTCCAGGCCTGAGCTAACTGCAGGATTCCAACATATTCAGCACCACATTGATCACCTAAACATGGTTGGGCTTGAAGACTTTTGAAAGGGGGGAATAACACTCCCATGACTTCATGTATTTATAAAACCCCTGTTATTGGAACACTGTTAAGTAAATATGACTGCTTCTGCTCATATTTACACCTCCATGCCCCCACACTGGGGCAATAAGGTGTAAACACAAGAACTGGTCCTTGGAAGGAACCAGAGAGACACCAAGTCTATATGGACACAGAGAGACACATTTGCTCCTCTTCCCTGAGCAGATGGGCCAGGATGGCAGTGCAGAGTGGCAGCTGTAGTCACCCACACCATTGCTCATCCCTCTGCCTACGTGGCACAAGCCAGGCAGGCTGCTTTCAGGTGCCTCTGCTTTACCCATGTGGCCTAGGGCCTCCTTCCCCATCAAAAGAGCAAGAGACATTTAAATCTGGCATCGTTGGAAATAATGATTTTGTTGATTTTAAATTTCAACTAAACATGAATGCAGGATATTAAACATTAGGGTTTAAGAGACCTGAAAAGGCACATGGGAATAAAGCTGACAGAGAGACAAGCAGCACATCAGTATTTATATGATGATGGAGTGTTAGTCATGCAAAATACACAAAATAGCCATTATTTAAATTACCCGTTGAATCAAGGTCATTTTCTAGGTTAGTAAGTTCATCTCCACCTCCAGTAACAGAGCATTCAGGAGCCTCCTCATTAGTATCTATCTCAATATTATCATCATCCTCATCCTCATCTGTAGGAACACACAGCATTAAGGTTAGTATTTTCATATGTACATGCAACACATCACTCAAAAAAAAATGAAGGCTTTAGGGAACAAGCTGAGTTATGACAAAAATGCAAATAATTAAATAAGTCTGGAAGGAGACTCCAGTCTGTCCACTTCTGGATCTATCTTTAAAGTGAGGCAATTCATTAAACATAAGGGGGTCTCTGCTGGAAACTCCTGCTCCAACAAAGGCAGAGTCTGGCCTCAGCAGTGGCTGTTCTCTGCGCTGAACCTCTGGGTAACCTGAGTCCAAATGGTTTCCCCCAGGCTCCCAGTTCTCCACAGAGCAGAAAGGGTGCCAAAGCTGCCATGTGGCAGGCTCAGATGGGTCTGGGCAGCACAAGGACCTTGAGCTGCTGTCTCCTGAGAAAGGCTCCAGGTACTGAGTTCCCAGCTTGGTGAGACTTGCTACTCCTCACCTTGTACAGGACATCCCAGAGCAGTGATCACTGTACCTTGCCTAGGTTTTAAACTCTCCTTCTGGTACAAGGAGGAACGCTACCACCTGGAACATCACACTCAGTAAGCAACTATGTTAGGGGCATGAATTGCTGCTTTCCCAAAACCACAGGCTGGAAAGAACCACCATGGGTCATCTGCTCCAACCTCCCTGCTCAGGCAGGGCCATCCCAGAGCACACAGCACAGGAATGTGTCCAGATGGTTCCTGACTATCCCCAGCGAGGGAGACTCCACAGCCTCTCTGGGCAATCTGTCCCAGTGCTGGGGCCCTGCACAGGGAAGTTCTTCCTCACGTTCAGGTGGAACTTCCTGAGCCTCAGCTCCTGCCCCTTGCCTCTCGTGCCATGGCCCGGCGCCCCGAGCAGAGCCTGGCCCCTGCTCTGGCCCCTCCCTGCAGGCACTGACAGGCACTGAGGAGGTTCCTCTCAGTTCTCTTCTCCAGGCTGAACAGGCCCAGCTCCCCCAGCCTCTCCTCACAACTGAGGGGCTCCAGTCCCTTCAGCAGCTTTGTCCCCCTCTGCTGGACCCTCTCCAGGAGCTCCAGGTCTCTCTTGTCCTGAGGATCCCAGCACTGGGCACAGCACTCCAGACTGGGCTCAGCAGGGCTGAGCAGAGGGCAAGGGTCACTCCCTGCCCTGCTGGCAATCCAGCTCCTGCTGCAGCCCAGGATCCCCTTGGCCTTCTTGTCCCCCAGGGCGCGGCTGGCCCGCGGGCAGCTCGTTGTCCAGCAGCACCCCCAGGTCCTTCTGGGCAGAGCTGCTGCCCAGCAGGTCACCCCAGCCTGTGCTGGTGCCTGGGGCTGCTCCTCCCCAGGTGCAGCACCCTGCACTTGCCCCTGCTGAGTTCCAGCAGGTTCTTCCCTGCCCTCCTCTCCAGGCTGGCGAGGTCCCTCTGAAGGGCTCACGGCCCTCTGGGGTATCGGCCGCTGCTCCCGGCTCCCTGCACCACTGAACTTGCTGAGCAGGCAGCTGCCCCTTCATCCAAGTCATTGATGAATAAGTTAAAAGTGCTTTACTGCACTACTTTTCATCAGCATTGTTTGTAAGCTACACACATTTTAAATAAAATAATAATTGTAATTATATTTTTATAGGATCTTTCTACCAAGTTTCTCAGAGCAGCTTATGAATATCACTCATAAATGAGCCCCATAATGTTTTATGAAGTAGGCAATTATTATAATTACAATTATGATGATGATGTAGGTAAATTATGGCACAGAAAGAGTAAGTAACCTGAAGAAGATCAAATAGCAAGTTCTGAATTGTGAAGCAGATCCCAGAAAAAATCCTGACTCACATTTTCAATACAAATATATAATGAAATTCAAGTCCATAAAAACTAGATTAGTACTTTCAAAGTAAGTAGATGCATTGTATTTACTCACTTTTAGATCTCATATCAAATGCTATCTACACTTGTTTGGACTTAAACTAACATTTTTTTTCATACGTACACATGCATGTGTGTAAAAATGATAAAATGGAGTAGGCTAAAGTATACTGTATTACAATACAGTAACTAAAGGAACTTCAAAATATCCAAGACAGGACCAAAAAAATACAAATTATAAATACAGGACATGGGTATATTGGAACATCATATAAACAAAAAGGGTCCTATATAGCACCATGATGCCACANGTGTCTGAAGAAACAATACAGTAACTAAAGAACTTTAAAATATCCAAGACAGGACCAAAAAAATACAAATTATAAATACAGGACATGGGTATATTGGAACATCATATAAACAAAAAGGGTCCTATATAGCACCATGATGCCACAATTCTGAATCCCAGAGGTTTGGACCAGGATTGGTGCTGATCACTCATGTCTTGGAAACACACTCAACCTCATTCCCAGCTTGCACTTTAGGCCCACACTGCTGTCATGAAGGTCATACAACTATATCTTTACTCTATCCCTTTATCTCCACAGCACCTGTAATTCCCATTTTAGGAGCCTGTTGATTTTTTTATGTCTGCTACTTTTTTCTAACCAGCTGCTCCCTCAACTGCCCTGTAACTAATCAACATCTTTCACAGACCTCTGCTGATACAGGGCAAGGCTCTTGCTGCCACAGACAGGAGCAAAGAGGTTCCCCCTTATCCAGCACTGGCTGTGTGTGTGATGGAGCAGCAGCCTGTGAAGCAGGACCCCTGTGCTTCAGCTGGGCACCACGCCTTCCCTGGGCTCCCCTCATGTGTTCTCCTTGGTCTCTAGAAGACTCAGCTTTCTTCCAAGCTGCCCCAGATTGACCCAGAGTGATGGAGAAGAACATCTCCTTGCAGCCAATCCAAGATCTGCGACCAGACCTGGGACCTGACAGATTGTGCTGCAGGTGTGGAAGTGGGTGGGCAGAAACACTCCCAACTCTCTGAGACACCCCCTCTGTTTCCACTTAAACTCACACAGGTGATCCTGGCATCTGGACTCCTGTTGTTTCAGGAAGTGCAGAGATAAGTGAACAAAGTAGAAGGGCACAGCATGATCTTCATGAAGTGGAGAAAAGAACAAAAAGTAAAGGGATAAAAATCAGACTGAAGAGAAAACAGAGAATAGTAAAGCAACAGCAACAGCAATTCTGATGGTTTTGAATTTCCTTCAAAGCTGCTTGACTGTTTCTGACGAGGAGCTGGACTTTGCACACCATTATAAATCCTTCATGATGGTGTGGGAGAAATTCAGCGGCACTCAGGCCATGGCACTCTCAGATACATCCTGGAGCTCCCCGGGGCACACTGAAAGCATGACTGAGCTACTGTGGACATCTGGAAGAGGTAGAAGTGAAGAAAGAGACACTCTCATGGCAGAGGGAAACTAAATCCACCTGGAGCCTAGAAGCAGGCAATGACTTTTGGAATCACCCAAAGGAGTCAGCTCACAAGGTCAGCTCACAGCTACCAGTCACCCCACCGGATGCTAGATGTGTCAAAACAATCTAAACAAGGTGACAGGGTTTAAGACTCCTGCATACTAAGGGAATGCTTATATTAGATTATTTGATTTTCTTTAATTTAATATAGCAAGATGAGATCAGAGGCACTGCCTCTGACACCACCATTTTAGGAAACAAAAGAGATGGCAATGTGGAAGACACCAGTATCATATCAGATAATGACCTGACCTAGTATTTAATTTAAAGTTGGCAGACTTTGACTGAACATGATTATCAGGACATTTACACTTTATTTTTAAAAAATCAATTAAAAGCAGTAATTTGAAGTCATTTCAGAATTTTTCAAGTATCTTTTAAAATCTAGATTCCTTGATTTAAATTACTCTAGGGTTTTTTTCCGGTTCAATGTTCTTCCAGTGTATTAAAAGGGAAATGTGTTTAGGCAGCATGTTACAACAAGATTTTGCAATTATAAATGATAAAAGGAACAACGTGACGAAGAGATAACAGATATCTTTGATGAAAAGAACAAATTGCTAGTGTGAAAAACTTAAAGCACTTGGTCTAGAACCAGGGCAGACATTTAGAAAACGACTGAAGGACTGAAGAACTGCTTCCTTGGAAAGAATGTAAATTTGAATCCCAGAAAAACAGTAAAGATCAACTATGTCATGAAGGAATGAGCAAAATAAAAGATAAAAAATTGAGTCAACAACTTAACAGCTCTGACCACCTCCTGCACAGCATGGATTGCAGTCTGGACTGGAGAGAGAGAAATAAGTATCTTTTGGAACCACGTGGAAATGCCAAAATATTGGTGGAAGGGGACCCAGAGGCATTTTATAGCTCTTATGTCTTACTACTCAGAATAAGGTCAGGCCTAACTTGTGGTTAAACTGATATTCTCTTGACTTGGTTTAAGCTTGTCCACATGCAAAGGATTTGCAGCTGACTGCATCAACTTCTAGATTAAATGAAAAAGGAATAATTTTCATAGTGAAGCAAAAGCATTGATGAGGGCTGGATCACGTTACTGGGAGAAGCTGCACCAACAGCACTTGCTCTTCAGGGAAGATATCTCCAGCCTTCAGCAATGTCTCTGGGAAGTCCTTCAGGCTCGTGGATGTTGAGATATTTAGTTTATTTACTTCCAGGTACAGAGTTTGCTTTAAGGCTACAGGATGTGACAGGAGCCTGGGCACAGCAATAAAGGCAGCAAAGGTGGGGAATGATAGAAATGCAGAGTTGAAATACTGGTTCCATGTACAAGAAATCTGATGGACAAGAAAATACAGCAGTAACTGTCGACAGATAGAAACACTGCCTGCTAAAAATATTAAGGACCTAACACTTGTCCCATGAGCTGGAGACTAAGTATGATGAGTAAGGCTGTGCCACCACATACACCCCCTGAAGATCACAGCCTCAGAAGTGAAATCTGGAGCGTACCCTGTCCTCACCACCGGCGGGTCCGAGCCACTTCCTCACACCGACGCCAGCTCAAATAAAGGATGGAGATGTGCCAGAGAGTAAAGAAAACACACCACCCAAATCCCAGAAGAGCAGACGGGTGTTCCACTGCTCAGGGACAATTCCTAGATAATATGTCAGTTCTGTTGTCCCAGTGCTGCTAGGAAAAGGGGGGATATTTGGATCTCTATCTCGATACTGTCCCTGGATCCATCTCAAGGCATCTGCTTATCGGCCCGAAGCTAATAGGACATCTAATAAATTTGAAGCTGCCATCCCAAACCCTCTGGCAGTTGGCAGGAAGAAGTATTTTCTGTCTCACATGCCAAATAACCTATGAAAAAGACTTGATTTCATAGCTAAGGATGCTGCTTATCCAGGAAAGTTTCAACTTGCCATAGTCATTTGAGTTTCTCAGACCGTGGTTAAATAAAGCCTTTTAAGAAAGAATATTGCACCAGTGCCAAAGCATGAAATTCTTAATGAGCACATAGAAACAATGGAAGAGATCATGCTTTTACCTACAGTTATAAGGAAGAAGTTAGTCTTTAAAGTCTCCAGAATCCCAGAGCTGAAATGTCACTTTTTTCCTAAATAATTGAATTAAGAGTAAAATTATTTAGTACATTCCCTTTTTGTAAATCAAAAAGTAATTGCAATCAATGCAGAAGAAGAGATTAATGATGTATAATGGACAAGAGAGCTTGGAACACACAAGATAATAATCTTGTCTTGGGTATTGTGTAGGGAATACAGGACTCTACACAATAAAAATGTGAATGCAGTTAGGGGAAACAGAAATTCTAAGTCCAGTAGTAATAAGGAGACTACTTATGAAATCCTAGTTTTTGGTGGAAATTGAAAAACAAAAAAGTTTTTTTACTAAACCCAAAAGTAATTGCAATTCATTTGGTCTATAAAGTGTTGGTGCCATTTCACAGAACAACTACATTTTATAAAAATTAATTTCTTTTGGGGAGATTTGGTGTAGCACCTGAAAATACAGTGATGTGATAGAATTATGTGGAAGATGTGCCATAAGGAAAACTCTTTGAGAAGGAGGAAGCAGAAGAAAATTCTATAAAATGCACGCTGACACGAAAAGAGCAAAGAGGGATAAAATAAGACAGGGAATGAAAACTTTAGGTCCAAGAGAAGTTCAAAAAGATTGACCAAACTATTGCATGAATGAAAGAAAATCAAAGTAGGAAGTATAAATCAATGCAAAAGTAGAAAGCTGGGAAATTTTTGCCCTGGATGAAACCCAATAGGAGAGTGGTGATCGCTTTATAAATGAGTTGTCATCAGTGCTGATACTGTCTGCTCTTTTAGTAACACCAAACCCTCTGGGTGCATATGCAATCTCTCCCTACAAATACAGTTTTCTTTTAATATATATGCACAGCTGACTGCTTACAAATTGCACAAAGGGCAGGAAGACCAATGGCAAAATAAAGAGGAAAATATGAGCAGGACGACCACATCCCAGAAAGCATCACACTGGGATATTTAGCAACTCTACAACTGAGTCACTGCAACAAAACGGGGTCACTGTTATCCAGCTGGGCACCCAGGATAGAACCAGACAAAGACCTTACTTTGAGAGAAGGCATGGCAGGAACAGCTATGCACAGGCACGATGACACAGGGAGGAGGAAGTAATGAAATAATGTAGGATGGGGAGTCATGAACTGTGAAGAGGGATGAGGAACACCCTGGCCTAGGTAAGACCCAGGTCCTGTGTTGTGTTTGGCTCAGCCTGTCTTACTGCCATCAAGGATATAATTTCTCTACTTGTCACAAAAGACAGCTATGTTGGCAAGCTTGGTTTACTGGGCAGAGAGAGCAAAACTGAAGACCAGACTCAAAGGGAGATGTACAACTCACTGCTTTCTCTCTGGTGTTAAATGGAACAGAAGTGTAGGGCTTAGGGTGCAGTAAGACTGTATTTCAATATTTAGGCATACAAAATACACGTAGTAGAGAAGAAATAAATATTTTTGTTAAATCTACATGCATTGTCAGTATCAAGCTGGATTTCTCCTTACACTTTGGCTTATGATTACGAGTTGGCTTGAGAAAGACTATTTCCCTTAGAATATGTATACAATCCGGTAAGAGCAAGAAGCCTGCACTGAAACGTGTGCTCAGCACCCATCTGAGTTTGAGTGACACCACATTACTCCAGCTCATAGCACTGGCAGGTATATGAATTTTAATGGTATTTCAAAGTCAGCTTAATAACATTATAGCAATATTACAACTCAAAACCTGTAAAAGCAAGTGGTCTGTCAAAGACTGCCATTTAAAGTCAAAAGGTTGTTGCCCCCACCTCTCACAGGCCACCTTTAAAGTTCTCTTCTTTTGAACACGTTTAATACAGAGTAACATTTCTTAAATATTTCAAATGTTGTTTTTCCCCAAAATTATGTCCATGTTCCTATATAAAAATATATATTGAAGAGAACCAACAACCATGAAATTCTAAAAAACTGTGAGTAATGAGAAATCTGTCAATAATGGGCTAACATGAGCTACTTGTTCACACAACATATTTTCCTTTCAATCACGTGTGCTTTTCCTATAACTGATGGAAATTAAGTGACACAACGTGGATTTAGGAAACACATCTACGGCCAGGTCTTTTGATCCGTTCACCTGATGAACAACAACGTTTTGAAGTGTGAATAAAAGTGACACCCAAAAAGGTCTCTGGTTCCTAGGTTGCCATAGGAATAAGATACAAGGTTCCTCAGCTCACCTCCAGATGCCTTTGACCTTTCTTTCAACTTTTCTGCAGCCATTTCAGTGTAGCTGGGAAGTTCTGACATCTTCACTCCAGATCGAGCTTCTGCTATTAGCTGACGAGCTCTCTCTCTCAGCTGCCGACGCCGCTCTTCATCTTGCTGCTAAGATATATTGAACAGTTGCCAACTCAGTAATTGACAGAAATGCAATTTCATTCCCAATCTGATCATCATGATAGGAACTGGTTTACAGCATGGTGCTTGGCCCACATTATAAATAGGACGCTCGATATCAGTTGGGTGTCACACCACAATTTTTAAAGACATCCATGCGGCAGATTTTTTTTTTTTAAGCATTCCCCAAATTATTACTGCATTAGAAACCTGATGATCTGCAATGTAAAGCTTTTACAAATTATGTTCTATGAAAACACCTTGATGAAAATTTGCAGACACTTTAGTCTCAAAGTAATCACACCCAATGAGTGATTTCAGTGAAGATTTACCGTGGCTGTAAAATGGTTTTACTAAATTGAATTACTCATTTGAGTAGTATTCTGTCCTAGAACTGAACTGAGAAGCCAGATACTGCTCTTGGTCACTCCAAGCACCAAGCTGACTTCAAAGTATAAAGTGGCATCAAATCTGATGATGTTCTTTGACTTCAATGGGTATTTTTCTTTTAAAAAACCCCAAAAAACTAATGAAAATTACAGAAAGAACAATAGATGCTCTCAGAGCAGAAAAGACTTTGCATCCCTTTAAAACATCCTACTAGTGGGGCTTTGGTCAATAATTAAAGGAATCATACTGGAACCATGCCAGATAGTTCTGTCTCACTAAAGCTTGTAAATTAGAAGCATGATAATATTTCAGTTACATTAATAAACAAAGTTCTGCAGCATGAAATTTTGTAAAAGAGTAACCCACCATGATAAAAAAAACTTCAAAAAAGATCTGTTTAAACGTATCTGTAAGAGTGCACAGTCTCCATAAGAGAAACTATTTCAGTTTTCACCATAAGCATGGGATTTTTGCTAAGTTAGGATTGTTCTTCCCCTCCCCTCAATATCAGAAATGCTCATAAAGTGCAAAGAAGTCAGTGCTTGGCTTAAATCTAACCTGCCAATAAGTTTATGTATTATCCACATAATGACCCAGAGAAATCCCAGGTACAGGCTGTTGACCTGAACTAAGTGGAATATAACAAACTGCCTAATTTTGGAGAGCCATTCTGGCAGCCTTCCCACCAACGCAGAAACTTGAGCATCCCACACCTGCAGAGGCTGGTGAGAGCTGTTGCTAAGTGCTATTTAGTTTAAGCAATCATTAATAAAACAAGCGCAAAATACTAATTAGGTACATTTCAGCCATTTCCATGTAAATTGTTTGTTTGTAGCTATTTACTCAGCATTGTTCTCGGCACAATAGAAAAAATGCAAATGACTGAATCAGAATGCAGCCCTAATGGGACTTTCTGTTTATAACCATTAGCCCAGAGGTGTGCTGTAATTCAATCCTCAAGCAGAAAGATTTAGCCTCATTAACAGCTTGCATGGGCAGGTTACAACTCATAAAACCCTACAGTAAACAAAGTATATGGACACAGCACAATATCTCGTCTCTGAGTGACAGAGTCCCGATTCCCTATCAGATTGCCTTGATTTACTTTTCTCCTAATGTCCTCCCCTGGAAAGACAATTCTGCCCGGGCCCTGCGAGGCAGCGGATGGCACATGGGCTTTGTTTGCTTTCTCACCCTTTAACTTCCCAGAAGGCACAGAGCAACAGTTCTATCAAAAATTTATTTGGTAAAGTACACATTAGAAAGACAACTGGAAAGCCTTCCCCCCCCCCTCCTCCTATGCACTATAATAGATCAATTTAATTTAATTTCTAGCCAGCCAACTGACACAGCAAACGGTTTTATTTCGACCCACAGTATTTGGTAACATTAATTACATTGAATTTTACTTGAAATAAAACTGCTCAAATCTCTAATATTCCTAATTCCTTGGATATAGGAACTTAAATGACTTCTAAGAATGAATGTACAAAACTAAGATTCCCACACGGTTTAACGTCAAACAATTTAATCTACTTCAGCACAGGTAATTTAAAATAGGGCCAGTTACGTGTTTGTGACAAAAATGCCCTAAACTGAGCTGGCTGATTTCTCCCTCTTTCCTCCCCTCCTCCTGAAAGAGAACTTGCATCCTGAATTATTAGCATAGTCATTAACATCCCGGGGATCTCCAAGCAAACACAGATTATGGTGGCTTGTGTTTGTGCTGATTAAGCCAATCATCACCAGCGGATAAGGGAAAAACCAGCCTAGTTCTTGCTTAAATTCAATTCAGGTATTTGAACCCTCACTTACTGAGCCTGGCAGAAGAAACGCTGGTAAGAAGGGGCAATGAAACTGAGAGCAGAAAAAGCAGACAGAGTAAGTTTTGAGGTACAGAAAAATAGTTAAACAGCGTATCAAGCTAGAATTTGGAAAGGAAAGGACTTGAGAGAGGTACAGAGGTATGAACAAAAATATAAAAAAAACCAGCCCAGGAGATATGAAAAGAAGCACTGCACCAAGAAAGGACCAAGCAAACACACATACAGTGACTTATTTTTCCCTGTACAGTTGAAAAGAAAACTCAGTAAAATCTTCCACCCTCTGACATGCCAAAGAGACATTACAGTTTCCTTTGTTATTTCCCCCCAACTATTTTGTAATGGTTTAAAGATCTGCCATGCAGATGCACAGTGAGAGAAACTTCACTATTTAAGGACAAACTCTTCAAGAATAAGTAATGTAATTCCTTGTTTCCTTCCTATAAAAATGTATTGGTATGCAATTTTTATATTTCACAGTTCACTGACATCTCGGCAAGCTTTCTTCCACTGCTTCAATGGTGCTACTTTTAATTTTATCCTCCTTAGTCCTAGTAATTAAAGTGATCAGCAGTGGCATCCCAACGGCTTTGACACAGCTACAACCCCCTAGCTGACTCCGGCTTTTAAGGGAAAGGGGAAGAAAAAAAAGGACGGGAGTTTCATTTCACTGGAACAAGAAAATCAAGCTTCTCCAATCCTCAACTTTATCCAATTGTTCTTTCAGCAGCCTTTGGATCTTAAGAAACAAATAAAAATGGCTGCCATTAGGGGGTCCTGTTTGTACTCGCCGCAGACGGCAATGACTGACATTACTTTGGCCAAAAATTATGCCGTGCATTTGGGAAGGTGAACTCGAATGTGAAACACTGGCAGGGCAGTTTCCGAGATCATTACCCAGCCAGCTGAGAGCTGCCCAGCTCAGGAAAATATTGAGAGTGCTGGAGTCTTTCAGGGCAAAAAAAACCCCAAACACCCCCTTAAAAACCATCTCCTTAAATGACAAAAAATGTTGCAATCTTCCCACATTAAAAAGAAAAGGAAAATAAACCACAAAACCTTCACTAGGGATTTTCAGTCCTCCTTTGGTAGGATTTTGGGAGGATCCAAACTGACTTTACACCAGAATTCTGATAACGTATCGTCCTCTCACTATAAAAAAAAATACAATCCGGTGAACTGCATTTATTTGACGTTTAAAAAGTAATTTCTTTACTGTGTCCATAGACTGGGAGACAAAAGTAAAATTTTAAAAATGTAGTAAACTACTTGCAATGCATAGCAACAAAATCAAACCAGAATTGTATGAGAGGGAGCAATTCCTGAAGCTGTAGGTTTCAAAATGGTTCGTGGTCAGCCGTGAGTGCACAGTACATCTAAGAGAAAGAACTTGACTGCCACCTCTTTCATCATTAGACAGGAAGAACGGCTCTGTTATTAGCCATTCAGAAAGAAAAAGACTTCTGTGCTTGTCCAGAGGCAAGGATTACCAAAATGTACCTATTCAGGATTACCAAAATGTACCTATTCAGTTAGAAGAGAAGACAGAATTAAAAAAAAAAAAATTAAAAAAATAAATAAAATTACACGAGCTTTAAAGGTTTGAGCAGGCTGGGTTGTACTGTGACCTTGATCGGCTCTTGTTTGAGTAAATAGGATTTGGGATGAAACATTAAAACTGTTTAGCAGATCTTTTCAAACCATTTCAAACTTTTCTTATGTTGGTTTATAATATAACCAGACATGCTTGTAAATGGCCACACCTGCTCATTCCTCTGGGGATGGCCTGATCTCTGCCTTTGCTAACAAAGAAAGGACGGGAGAAAAAAAAATCAGCCTTTCTTGTTGCAAAACAGAGTGGAAAGTCAAAATCTTTCTCAAGTTTGTCCCATCTGGTCAGATTAAATCTTTGATCACCCTGGGGATCACATTTATGTTTGGTCTCTACCACTGTTTCAGAACAGCTCAAAATACACAGGTAGTGAGGAAAATATGGATTGCTAAGCAAGGAACACTCAGCATAAACAAAAGTGGCTTTGGATTTCTGTGGCTATTCAGATCGTAGGAGGTGGTAAGCAAAGACAGACATAAACATCTTGGGTATTTTCTGCCTTCTGCCTGGTGTCTACATCAGCTACCTCACTATCCATAAACTGCATGTAGCTTGAAAATTTTTTTCCATGACTGCATATCACAAAAAGTATCAAACAGCTGAAGTAGCTATTGGCTTAGGAGCTATGGCACCGATACACTGATGAGACAAGACAGAACGAACACAGAAGTAGCTCAAAGTCTAAAACTGGAAGAATCACAAACAAACAATATCTTAACAAAGCTGTCTCCCTCAAGAAAAAAAAGCTTCCAAAATTCACAATAAAATGGGGTGGCATGGCTGTAAAATGGAAAACATCTCCTTAAACCAATGAGGCATTTTTAAAGAAGTAGCCAACAATTTCTTCTATTTTTACTTTTTAATTTTAAAATATTTTTAAGTTGTTCTGGAAAACGTACAATTCACCTGGTACAGTATTTCTGTGTGAAGAATGGTGGCCGTAGAAAACCACTGATAATTTAATTCCTTGTGTCATTGTGAAACTGAAAAACTCTTGGTTTACTGAATGGGAAAAAAAAAATATTTGAAAAAAAGAATGGCTGACTAAGTAAGTATCACCTTGTGCTACATCCAAGGCCTCTTGCTGGTTGTCTGGCTGCTCTTTTGTAGGCAAAAAGGAGCTGAACGCTCTCTGGCTCCTTAGATCTGGTCCAACAAATGCACTGCCAGTCATGCACACGGATCCAGCTTAAAACTCAGTGTGAGCCTAAAAGAAGCTAGTCAAACTGGCACCTACTCATGCAGAAGTAGATAGATTTGTCATGACAGGCTGATTATTCAATGTAAAGAAACAGTTTAGCTTTTCTAATCTGGTACAAATACATCTTTCTCAGAGAAAAAAGTAAAAGGTCTAACAGTTCAAGTATTTATAAGTAAAGAAACCAACAAAAAAATTGTAACGTCAAAGTGAACCACAGGTATTTGTGCTGGAGCATTCTGCTAAACAGCCCCAAGTTCTATTCAGATAAATAAGATTTAACCCATTTAACCATTTCGGAGCTGCACATCTCTGCGACAGAGGTGATCTCGTCTGTTTCACACTGCACTTGGCTCTACTTCAAGTTTCAGGGGCAGGCTGAGATACCCAATTCCAAAATCACCTTGTGTTTTCCTTCTGTCCTCGCTTGCGCTGGTGCAGAGGAAACACCAGGAAACACCACCGAGAAAGTTGACCTAAACCAAAAGCAGAGACAGAGGCCTCCATAACTTCTTCTCTGGAATTTTCCCTGCTTAGGCAAGTTTGTGCTCTCCCCCATCCAGGAAGTATAATTAAGGTCAACAATCACCTAAGGTGCTGGGATCCACGAGCTTGTTCTGCCTGTCATCGTGACTGTCAGTGCTATTGGCATGACCCACAAACAGGGGCTCAAGAATGCCGGCTCAGAAATATCCTAAAATAGTGCCACCATCCAGACAGGATAGAATCCAAGATGAACAGGCTAAAGATGGTGTTTTCTGTGCCTTTCCACAGCTGAGTTACAGACAGAAGTTAAGAAAGCTGCTTACTCATTGTAGGAGTCAACATTCGTCGAGCTCCACTTAAGGGATTTTCTCTTGTGTAAACTTGACTTTATA
>VXBC01010807.1:5494-50159 GCA_013399945.1 Ploceus nigricollis
CTGCACCGGCCGGGCAGGACAGACGGACAGGCAGGGTTTGTCTGCATCCGTCGGGCAGGACAGACGGACAGGCAGGGCTGGGCCATGAAGTTCCCCATTCCGGGCGCAGGCCGAGCCTGCCTGGCCCGTGCCCTTAAGCTCCGCTTTCCTTTAGGCTGTGCTCGTTTCGCACCCTCCCGGTGCCTCTCCGTGACAGCCCGGGTGTGACAGCCGGGGCTGGCCGAGCCGCGGGCGCTGCTGGCAGTGCCCCGGAGCGCTGTGTGCGATGGAAGGGCCGGGCCGGGCCGGTACTGCCCTCCCCGTGCGGGTGGCCCGGAGCTGGCCGTGGCCCCTGTCTGTCCCTGGGCAGGGTGGCAGCTCCGAGCCCCTCTGCTCGCACGGGGCACGGCTGACACCGCCACATCGTAAACCTGCGACAGGGGAGGCCTCGACACCAACGAGACACAAAAGCAAACAAACGGCAGGGCTAGGAAAGAGGGAGGATCTGGAACACAAATGCTCCCATAAATGTCTTTTCCATAAGTCTATTTACTCAGCTGCTGTAATGATTTCAACTGAGTGATTAGTCTTACATGCTAAAACCCAGCCATCTATTCTCTTCTCTGATGGTCCAAAATACTACATCTGGTACTTTATCTGCAGTCTATTTCCCCCCTTTTTGTTCCAAAGAGAGCGTTTCTGCAGTATTTGATCCCCAGATGCTCTGTATCGTCACAGTTTGGGCACAGAGGTGAATCACAGATATTAAAAGTGGTTGTTTCAGTCCCACTCGGCTGCAGAGAGCTGAAGCCTCCCTCACAAAGAGACAAAACTGATAATTTGAGAGCCTGCTTTTCAAAGAGAATGAAGAGAAAGTGTTTTAATTTCAGATGAGAAGACCCTTAAAATGTACATTTGACCTCCTGTACTGCCTCGGAGTGTTGTAGCCCCAAACCCAACATGCTGTTTCTGGGGATGAGGCTCTCTGGGGGTCCTCTGGTTCCTAAAATACAAACCAGGAAAAATAGAGACCTTGAAGACTTTGTGTGAGGGCAGATCATCATCATCATCATCAGCCTCAGTGATTCCCTGAGCTTGAAACTGTCTGTACACTGTATATTGTACATCCAGGTGATGTACAATAAAACAACCGAACACAGGATGTATATAAAACATCACGCCCTGTCCATTACCAATAATCTCTAGTTTTACTGGAACATTTTAAAAAGCCAAATTTTTTGCCCTTCTTTCTCAAATCACATGGAGTCTTGCCTGAGCCTGGTACTGTTTGGCACAAAGAGAACTTAGAGGCACATCTAATTAAATCGTATGAATCAGGGATATTGAATTGTTGAAGGTTTATTTTTTCTTGTTATTGCAGTTTTGGATTTCTAATGATTCTGATAATCTACGAAATTATAAATTCTAAGGTTTAAGAGAAAACACAAAAAAACCACCATTTTGGGGCTCTGGGAGCATGTGTGAACCTGATTTTCCAAATGAAAAGAGTTATAACATCAGTTAAAACCTAAAGGCTTCACTTTCTCAAATCTTTTATGCTAGATTTTATACAGCTAATACATCGCCAATGTTTCCAAGGAAACCAATATGCCCTGTTCTCTCTGAAACAAATCTCACTATTAAAACAATTAAAAACTTAATCTGCGTTCTCCTCTCTCCCTCTCCCTCTCTGCTTTTAGTATTATCGCATGCATTTTAATTAAAAACATGAGTGCAATAAATTTTTTACACATACGTAGGCTACAGCGTAAATTACCTAAAGGAACCTTGGCTCCAGAGCGTAATAATCGGGAACGAAATATATCACAACAATTGAGCAAAGCCCAATTAACAGGAGCCCTGACGAATCAATTACAGCCCCTGCTCATCTCTGAAGGCCACCAGCTGTAGCTGATGGAGAGGAGTTTAAAACTCAGCCTGGCTGTGGGGGAACACGGGTTCAGGTGTTGGATGTGGGGTACACAAACCCCTGAATCTCAGCTGGAGGAAGCTCTGGTCAGGGAGGAAAGCTCTTTCCTGGTTAGGGACGCAGACCTTACAGGGCACCACACTGGGATGTTGGGAAGGAATGCTCCCGACTTTTTGGGCTCAGAGGGGACTCCTGTAAAAGATGTGTAAATGTGGTGCTTAGGGACGGGGTTTAGGGGTGGCCTTGGCAGCGCTTTGGGGAATGGTTGGACTTGATGACCTTAGAAAGCTTTTCCAACATAAACCATTCCATGATTCTATGAAATGAATCCACTGAGAGCCCCAACACCTCCACCTGCACCCACTCACTGCAATGTGAGAGTGCCTGGAGAAAGAGAGGCTTGAAAATCCATCACTGATAGCGAGCTTTGAAAATCTGACAGGGCTTTAGAGCAGCTCTCAGAGCACCTCTCTCCCAAGCTGAGTGGCTTGGCATGGATTGGTCAATTGGCCCCCTTCTTTGAGGAAGTTCTGTGTTCTGCCAGGTTTCTTTGTGTGAGGTTTGGGGCGTGCAGGCCTGTGCTGCCAGCCCAGGTCAGTGCTGGAGGCACCTTCCATCGGCAGGAGCACGGCCCAGTCCCACGATGGCAGCCCTCGGCTAAGCTCTGCTGCACTGCCTGAAGCCTCTCCTGCTTTGTTTGTATTGACTTCGAGAGCGCCATTGCTGTCCCCAGGAGCTGGAAAACAAACAGGAACCCCTGGTGCCAGCGCCAAGGAGCTTAAAGCCTGGCTGCAAACACACGGCTCGGGCTCTGTGCTCGGAGTGTTTTGCTGGTTTGATCTGAAGAGGCATTAGGATCCAGCCGCGGGGCTTTGGGGTCTGTCTGCCGAGGAGAGGGAGCTACAGGTCAAGAGGCTCCTGAAAAGAGGAAACGGGCTCCAAGCAGGAGAAGTGAATGGCCCCGGGAAGGCAGCGAGCACAGCCCCGCTCTTTGTTTGCCCCGCATTGTGCTCCCGGCCCCGCTGCTGCACTGGGGCTCGGCCCCTCTGTTCCCCTTGTGCGCCACTGCCACTCCCGTGACAAGAGCCCGAGCACGCAGGAAGGGAGCAGTCGGCACAGGGATGTTTCATGTGCATCCAAGAGCTAAATCTGGCCCTGCCTTGTGTGCTGCCCCGGCTCCCCAGGGAGCAGAAGGGAAATGCAGCCAGAGCCGCTTCCTCCACCATTGTCTGAGCGCTGGGACATCCTCCTGCCCGAGCGGCCATGGGGCAATGCGGTGTCTGGGAAGCTTCCAGTTTGCCTCACGCCTCTGCACAGGGCTGGACTGGGAAACTGGAGTGGGGCCCAGGCTCTGTCCTCCCTCCCTGGGATTCCCTCAGGCATTGGGTTGCCCAGAAGATTTAGGGAAATGAATCCTGCTCACTCCTTCACACACATCTTTTAGGGTACTGCGTGTTGCTGTGTGCTCTTTGCAAATGCAGTTTCCTGTGAAAAAAAATCCCAGCCTTGCTAACATCCCACATGTAATGTGATACATTCCCATTCATACACACTTCCCACCACTCCGACATGCTGCACTGTACAACCAGAGAGACAGAGAGTGTACAGCACGTCTGCACTCAGAAATACCAAATTCTTCTGGCGTGCAGGGGGTGACTTGGGGTTATTTGGGTGTGTTCCCCCCCTCCCCCCCCGCCCCTTCCTTTTCCAGAAGAGTTTGGAAAATTACTTTCCACCATCTGCCCTGCCAGAGCTAGGAAATATTTGGAATACGTTCCATTCTCCTAATGAACACGCAGCAGCAGGGGTGCTGCAAATGAGAGAGACAAAATCTTTCTAATGAACAACAAATGAACTAGAAATCACATCTACATAGCTTCAGCTTTTGTTGCCTATAGCTTTAGGGTGATTCATGGAGACAAAAATCAATGAATGTGCTGTAGACCCAGGTCTAGCACGGCGTGCAGAAGTCTTGTCGTGACCCAAGCCGTATTTGTTTTGGATACAAATACAGACTCTCACTAGCTTCCCTTTCCTTTAATTGACAAAAAAGTAGGGGAAGAATTTAAGTATGGTTCCTACAACTCTTGTTAACGCTCTTCTGAACGTGTTGAATTTATAGGATACCGTCAAGTGCATATTAGTATTCATGACACAAATCACATTGCTTCCAACTGCTGTATAGAGCTGTATCATGCTCTTTTGTTAAAAAAATAATGTGCTCCAACTGAAGAAATTAGTGGTTCTTTCTCAGAGGAAAAGGGCCAAAAAGCTCTGCTTGATCCACATTCTTCAGAGACTGGGGGTGGATGTTGCTTAGCATGGACAGGGGTGAATTTCCAGATCCACCACAGCAGAAATTAAGGGCTTTTCTCAAGTATGTGCCATTATGAATATGCAATTAGCTGTTCTTCCTATAAGAGTTTTGTCTGTTGCCAACCAGCCAGACATAAGCAAGTTTCCACCCAAGGCTTTTGGTGTCAGAAACTTGGACATATCAAGTGGAAATCTCAGTTCAAGGCTCAGATGCTGCACAAGGGACAGTGTGACCCATCCCAGCTGTCCTTAGCACAGGAGAAGTGTGAGGAATAAGGCATTCCTAGAGCTGCAACTGACCCCATCCTTAATAGCAAAACCTCTGATCAGATACTGGGACTTTTCTTCAAGCCTCCTCAGAGGCGGATTTATTTTCTTACACCAGACCACAAGCTCTAGCCCAGAATACTCAAGGAGTGACAAGTGCCAGCAGAGAACTCAGCTCCAAAGCTGAGGCATCTCTCAGCTCCTCCCTTAAAGGAAAAGCCATGGGAGCCCAGGGAATGCTTCCAGCCTGCACTGAAAGCCATCCCACTAGCCCTGGCAGGGCAAAAGCAGCATTGCCAAGCCAGCAGATGTGAGTGCTGGAACAGCTTTCTGAAAGTCTGGGCGGAGCTGCACAGAGCAACCCCATCCCAGGGGATAAACTGGTGGCCAGGTAGGTGCTGCTGTGCAGGGACAGCAATAGCTGCTCCTCTCTGCAATCTCTGCATCCTTCCTGGGGTGCAGGAAGATTGGGATAGAAGGCATTGCACTGGCTTTCCTCTCTGCACCTGATCTTCTCACCTGGTTGTGTGCTGAGGTGCTGATTTTTTGGTGTGTGCCCTCATTTTCTAGGAGCCTGACTCTGCAATTCCTTCAAGCATTTAACCTGCAAGAAAGTCAGCAGTTTCCCCAACAAGACCTTACATGACCAGGCCTCCTTATTTAATACCATCTTCCACACACCCCTTCACCTTCCTTGTCTCCCATTCCTTGCAGTTTCACCCTCTGAAGGAGCACTTGGATTCAGCACCTCAGACTCATTAAATAGCCACTTGCTTTCCCCTTGTTCCTGGTCTCTCACATTAAAGCATGTATTAAAAGGAAAAAAAAATAGGAAAAAGAGAGAAACAGAATGTTCCTACAAAAAAGCAATTTCTTGGCTGGCCATTTTTTTTTAAACTCCCCTCAATATGGCAGGAGATATTTATGTCTGAACAAATCCTTCTCCCTCCCAATCAATCCAGCTTCCCGTGCTTCTGCAGTGCAGTCACACTGTTTCTATCAGTCTGTTACTGTGAAAATTAATGTGACAACACAAAACGCAGCATAATGACTAAAGGTGTGTGAAATAGTCCTGGAGAAATACGAAGTGACTTCAAATGCAAGGTATTTCCTCCTTCCCCTTTCTCCCATCCTACAAGCTGCTGCAGTTCTGAAAATGGGACAGTTTTCAAAGAGACTATATTTGCAGAGCAAAGATGGATGCTATTTTTATTGCAAATTAGCAGATTTTTTAGCAGATCCAACCTCATTTGCAAGTGAAAGTGACTCTACTTACCATGCAGATATAGGTCTTATGTTGGAAACTCATGGAAATTCATGTTTTGAACATACTTAGAGAAGAAAAAAATAGCCCCTGCCTTTATTTCTGGCTGTGACTTGCTCCAGTGAAGCAACACCAGTGGGGCAGCACATCTTGGCTGAGCTACTACATTCTGTGAGCAAGTGGGAATGAACCTGAAACAGTTTTTAGCTGTGCTCTGTGAACTTCTAGGGGCTGGGGACTTCGAGGAGTCCACAGAGAAATGAGAAAAGGTATTCAGCTGTTAGAGAGAGAAATTTTCTATCCAGGGATCCACAATTCCCTTGGAAAGTTTTGAATACTCTGCATGTGTATATATATATATATATATATATATATATATATACACATATATGTGCCCAGCTGGGGTTGTCCATGGTCTGCACTGATGTGAAAAACTAAAATTACAATGTAGTAAACAGTAACAGAAAAAAACAATCAGTTAACAGTTAGTTCTGCAAAAAATACCCTTTCAGAATGCCAAAACTTTTCATTAAATTGGGGAAAAAAAAAAATCTGGTGAGTCATTTAAGTCAAGAAAAACAGTTGAAAAAATAGGGAAATAAAGCACTGCATTTAAGTGCACTGAATCCAAAGATTTTCAGTGGGTTTTGATTTTAAATGGGATTTTTCAATTAGAAGTCAACCTACAACTTGAGAAAAGTAAGCAAAAGGTTAAACAATTCCCAAATAAACCAGGAGAAAAAGTCATTACATCCCAAATGATGCCAGTTGTGTCAGGTCCAAATCCACCTCACAAAAATTACCAAGAAAAAGAAATGGGGGAATGAGAGAAAAAACTGTGCACACCTTTAAAACCCTCATACAACATTGGGGCTGGATTCCCAGAAGTGCCAGTTTGGATTTGGTTACAGCCCCACCATGAAAACGAATTAAGAAGATTAAAAAAAAAAAAAAGTTATAAAAATCTTCATTTTAATATGGGCATTGCAAGAAGAAAGTGAAAAATAGAACAGCAGGCAGGAAAAGCAGAGAGCTCCTATTTCAAGAAGTGATTTGAAGAGAGCAATTCCTACCTGCCAGATTTGCACATGCATTCCTTCAACCCCGAGCTATGCAGCAGGTGTGAACCTGTTTGTACCTCTCCTGACAGCAGCACGGGGGAAACCAGCGGTGCAGGTGTGCAGGGATGGAACAAATCCTTCTGGCAGATGCCAGCTTTGCAGTGCTCTGCTCTACATGGAAAAGCAGAAGGTGAGTGTCAGCCCTGCTGCTGTGTTGCAGCCTGATGGGCTCAGCTCTTTCTCCTCACATCCCTGGGTGTTTTTGAGGGATACAGCTCCCTTTTCCATCATGTCCATTAAAACAGACACACCACATTCCTGAGCACTGTTACTGTGGACTTCAGTGAGGTTATTGTCACCACAAGTGAGTTCAAAGTCAGAGGTAAAACATGTTAAAACCACCTAAATTCATCCTACAGAAAGACACAAATATTTAAAGCTTAAGTTGTAAAAGGGAAGCAAAGAAAAAAGTCTCAGGGAGAGCATCCCAAAGCTCCTCTGTGAATACACATTTCACAAAGGTATTTTAATGCTCCATATACCTGTCCCAGACACCAACTCATTCCCCTTGGACTGGAATTGTGCTGGTTGCACTTTTACCAACACAGGCTGTGCTGCTACAAGAGAAATTACATTTTGAAACCTGAAAAACACATTTCACAGTTCTTACAGTCCTTATTTTCCTTAAGATAGGTACAGGGGATATATTTCCTTATTCCTGACAAAAAGATCAGAGTATTTTTTTGTGAGCACGAGGCAGCTGATCATTTGTAGCAGGCATGAATTATTGCAGTGTCTCCATCCAAACAAGTGAACATCTGTATCCCATTTTCACTGGCACCACGAGATACCTGGCTCAGCCCCAAAAGGGAATGTTTAGCTACAAGGGTTTAAAATATGCATTAATTTGCTGTTGTGTTATCTTCTGGTATTCTCAGCTTTTGAAAAAAAAACCCAAAAAACTTTATCAGTGAAGTCCTCCCACTGTCTATTTGCCTTGCTCTGGCCCAGAATGAAATGAATTAAGTAAAACAGTTTTGAAAGCCTCATTTGTTTTCCCTCCTGAGGAGCAATGCTTATGGAAGCCAGTTGGAGCAGGACTCTGGGGAGGATGGGACATTTCATGTCCCTCCCTCTGCTGCTGCTTCTCTGCAGAGGGGGACTGTTAGTTTATTCAACCCTCCCAAGGACAGTATCACTGGGAGAGTGATTTTCAACAATCCAAGGGTGGGGGGTCTATGGAAAGGAAGTCTGGAAGCTCTTTTAGTCCAGTGTCGCATCCTTGGCTTTTGAAAGTATGTTTTTGTTGAAAGCAAGGTGTGTTTTCCCAGCAGATCATTATCTACAGCCATAACCAACACGTGTAAATCTCCAGGGCAGGAAAGCTCCTTTCTGTGGCTTTCAGCTCAGCCATGACCTTATATCCAGAATCTGCTTGGGATGAAAAAACCTTCTGTTAATGAAATTATGTTTTTCTTAGTTGTTTAAATTTAGCTGGTCCCTCCTCTCTGCAATCCCAGCTGGGTGTCCCTCACCTCAGACAGAAGCTCTTTTGGGGTGATCCCTATTTCACCATGACTGGCACTGGAGGCAGGTGGAGTGGGTCACCCCAGCAGTGTCCTCAGCTGCTGGTTCCAGTCTGTCCAGCTCAGAAACCACCCTTCACCTTCCACCCTGCCCCAAACTTCAAAGAAATCACAGATACCTCCTTTAAATCCTTTCTTAGCACTCCCCATTTCTAATGATTTCTATTTAAAAGGGAAAAACACAGCCTCAGCTATGTGCTGTGACTGCTGCCTGTGCAATATTCCTCACATTTTAGCTCCTATTCCTTGGCTGTTTACACCCATTTGTAGCTTCCCATCAGGGCTATGGGGAAGGGGATGCCCATTTTCCCTGCATTTGTACAAGACTGAATTTGGGGCTTTACTCCAAGCTGCTGGAGCTCTTAGATGGTTACTACCAGTTGTACTACTACTGCTTTGGTCAGTCATGGTGGCTGCACTACTGTGATGTCTCAGGTTTTAGCTTTTATATTTTTCAGGTTCTGTGCTGCTTTAGTGTGCAGTTCTGAGCTTCACATTATGGGATGGTGAGCTCTGTGCACAGAGCAGGGAGACAAAACAATTCCTGCTCCAGCTGGGCACCAAGGACAAATGATCCAAATCTCAGGCCCAAGAGCACAAACAACGTGGGCTGGAGAGAGAAAAACAAGCAGGATGGGACTGCATGGGCTAAAGCTGGAACTGGACAATGAACCCCAAGATGCAAATGGAGCAGAGCTGATCACAGTGAGAGCCCCCGTGAGCAGCCGTGCATTTTGGGACCATTTGGGTTCATCTTGGGTGCAGCCCTGGCTGGGCTCTTGTGCTGCCCAAGGTGGATCCATGGAGGAGATCCTTTGAATAAATCCCTACTTTATTCTTTAGTTCTGTCCAGCCTCTGTTCCAGGTCAGCCTGCCCAAGGCATCACTGACTGCCTTTCTACAGCCAGCAAGTGCTCAGTCACCACCCCATTTGCTAGAGGGACTCCTGAAATGGAAGCCACTGTCACCTCAGTACTCAGTGACAGTTTCATTAACACCTTCCCATATGTGACTCCTCTCCAGTTTAACTCCCTGGGACAGGTGAGTTAGGCAGACAGGGACATTTCCCCTGGTAGATTAAAAATATTCTGGGTCACTTCTCTAATATTTTGCTGCACATGGATGTCACTCAATCCTTCAGCTACATTGAGAGTGACAGAATGTGCTTGGCGTGGGCTGCAGAGCAGGGGGAGCAGGGTCCCTGCTGAGGCAGCTGTTCCTGCACATTCCTGCTGGGCACCCCCTGTGCTGGCCACACAGGAGGAGTCTGCAGCAAACTCCTCCAAATGGGAAGATGAGAAAAGTCCTTGAGTAACAACCGGGCCTTTCTGCATAGCTGGGAAACTGAGGCACCCAAGGCAGATGACTGCATCTAAGCCACAGATGGCCAGAGGGTTTCAGGCAAAGCTGGGCACCGAGTTTTGATCCAAGCTATTTAGACCACACATCATATCTGATGATTAAAATGATGGTATTAATACTCTGCTTCAAACTCTGCTTGGCTCTGGAATAAGAGACAATTAAAATGATAGGAAAATTCCTGTTATTAAATGTCCATGGTGAAGCTGAAGTGACAAATAAGAAACAAATTCACAAATATCAGTAAACAGCATGTTGAGCTATAGAAATAAAGAGGAAAGAAGTAAACAAGGCCATGTCTCCATAGAAAAATAGAGTTACACCAGTACAGCTATAACTGCCCTGGAAACCTCTCATGTCAGGGCAAGGAGGCCTTTTGGGCCACGGCTTCAGAAATTAGGTAGTGTGCAAATAGTCTTGCTTCTAAGTGTCTTCACTCAGGAGGATATTTTTTAAAAAAAAAGTCTGTATAATTTAGAGTCAGGCCTCACATAATAGTGAGTATTTTCATAGACAAAGTGGGAGCCTTGTCTCAGCCCCTGTGCAAATAAACTCTCTCCACTTTTTGGAAGATTCTCCGTGCAGGATCCTCTCCAGTGCTGCTCCCCGAGTGTTTACTGGTTGTTAACTGTGCTCCCTCACAGCCTCCAGTCTCGGAGAGCATCAAAGGGGAAGGAATGCCACTTGCCTAAACGTGATAGACTATTGCTGCAGGCAGGAGTAACTTGTGCTGTCAGTGTTCAATTAGCACCAAGTTAAACTAAATGTCTTGTGAATATTTCATAACGATCTGCCAGCATCGTATCTGAACTCTCTGGCTTTTACCAAGCCATTTCCCTTCCAAAGTGACATGATGTGGAATTAAAGAGGAATGATGAGCCAATCTCGCTTGCTTGAGTATCTGCTCAAGAATTACGCTGTATAACTAAAAAGTAGTAATAATTTTTAAAAAGCACAAAATACCCCAGCAACAACTGTCACCTAAAATTATCCTTTGATAATAAACTATCTTTGAACAAAGTGGGAGTTTACACACAATTCTTCTTCTGACTCTAAATTTATTGCAGCTTTCCCATTCACTTTGCGAGGTGCAGGAGCTGATGTAAGCTTTTATATTTCCCATTTGTTTTTCACACAAAGCCGAGGAGTTAAATGGGTTGGAATAGACCTTTAAAAGCCAGGGCTAACTTTAACTTGAAGTGCTGAATCTGTGGCAAGCACCAGGTGAGCCTGCAGGAGTGAGGCAGCCTGGGCTGTGCTGCGTGCGAGAGGCAGCAGCTCTGAGCACAGCTTGCTGTGGGATCTGGGGCAGAAAAAACCCCCACACAAATGCAAATAACTCGGTGCTGCAAACCAGCCACTATGCAGACACGCAAATCCCAGGCTGCAAAGTAGCTGTGGGATCTGCCTCACCTGCCTGGGGGTCCTGAGCGCTGTCCCCAGGGAGCTGACTCAGCCTCACAGCAGGAATTGGAGTATCCACTGAGCCCTGGCACAGCAGGAAAGCTCCAGAAAGCAGAGGCAGCAAAGTCTCAGAGGTCACTATGCTGATTGCTCACAGTCCCCTCTGAAGGACAGAGGCCTTCTCCAAAGAGGAAAGGTGCCACAGGGCACCAAGAGTCTTTCCAGCTGGGGCTGCCAACAAGGAGATCAGTTGGTTCCAACACTAATGGAGCAAAGCCACCAATTCACATCACCTCATCCATCACAGCCCCAGATGATAAATGATCCTGGGTTTGCACCAGCCCAGGCTGATGATGCTCTGCAAAACAGCCAAATTGTCCAGCTCTACTTGCTGAGGGGATGGTCCCCTCAACTGAGGAAGGGCAGGCTGAACTAGAAACTTCTGCTGGCCTGGCTACACAGGCTGGGATCAATGTTCCAGGCAGTTCCTAGGCACGAGCAGAACAAGTGCTGAGACAGGTTTTTAAGTTAACTCAGCAAGTGAAGGGCAATGGTGAGTCTGAAATAACCACAGGGACTGAACCATTTCCCTTGGCCAATTGCAAGTGACCTATGGCTACTCTCACCCAGCAATGCTGCCTTTGGGCCTGGAGTCTCATCACCCCCAGATTTTACAGGAAAATAGTTACCACTTATTAGCTATCTGCCCATAAAGAAAAATAATATAAAAGTCACGCCTCTTTTGGTAGTGCAGGCTTGGTAAGAAAAGCCACAAGGGAGCTATTCTACAGCACTGAATGCAATAGTTACCTGTTGCTGCAGCTGTATTGATGTAACAGATAAAACTTACTCCTGTAGGCAGGATCTGGGCTTTGCCATTTTCAGAATAGCATAATATATAAATGTATAGCAGCTCTTCCCCTTGGTGCCCAGTCCTTGCCCAGTTTGAGCACTCACTTTGCTGGCACAGCCCCTGCAGGAGCGTGGGACCCACACTGCCCATGGCAAGGGGAGCTGCTGCTGGCCCTGCAGGGACACTCCTGTCCCAGACAGCCCAGCTGGCAGCAGCAGCTGGGGCAGAGACCTCAGACACACAGCCAGCCCCAGCCTCCCTTCTCCCCAGGGCCCTGCAGGGGTGCATCCCATGGCCCAGGTCCCAAGGACACGGCCTGGCTCCATCACCAGAGCTCAGATTCTAGTGGAGGGTGCTACAGCAGACAAACACACAAAAATACCCTGGAAAAGAGTGGGGGAGATGGAGGGAGGAGTGCCAGGGAACTTCAGAGATACCAGAGACACCTGGAGAGATAGACCCAGACCTGGGGGAGAAAACCAGACACAGCTTTATCCTGAGGGCCAGGGCACTCTGTTAAATCCTACACCAAGACATGCCAATTAACCCCACTCCTTCCCAGAAAATGAGGGAGCTGGCTCTGCTGGAGAGGGGGATTGGCAGGGAGCCCCATTCCCTCCTCTCCACTGGCACCTGAGCGATCTGCATGCTGGCTGTGGGGGATGAAGCCCAGTACAATGATGTTTAAAGGCTCCCATAATTTGTTTAACAGACCTGAAGACCTACCAGCATTTAACTGCTGCAGACATCGATGTATTACTAACAGCAAACCAACCCCAAGCGTGGCTGGGCTGGAATATTAATCCATCCCTTCAAGGGCAATGGAAATAGGGAGGATCCCACAGATTCCCTAGGAAGGGGGGATTGGGCTGTGGACAGGCAGTCTCGTTAACACTGAACGCCCCAGCCCTTCCCAGCTACAAAATCTGACATTTACCCTCCCCAAAAGGCTGAACTAATATCCTGATAGTGCTGCTGGCACCCTTCCAGCAGATGGTTTTGTACATAAACCTGTTGGGGTTTTTGACATAGTCACTTGTCTGAGTGCCAACATCTGAAAAATAACTCAGGAGGCCTTTTATGGCTCTAAATTTGAGGCTTTGGGGACTTTTTCCATTTTTTTCCTTGTTAGACCATCACAAAGAATGCAAATACTACTAAAGTAATGGAATAGATTTCCCTGATTGTGTGTTCAGCTGTACAGCAGTTGCCAGGGTAAATTAAAGGATGTGCTTTAAAATGCCAAAATATATTAGTAACACTTGTCTATGAAAATAATGATTATAGGAAAGGGATTTATTTGTAAACCTTACAGAGAAAACACAATTCATCCCATATTTTGCTGTGGAAAAGTCCCACATGAATTGAACCTTCAGCTGGTGAGCTGAGAATTGCAGGAGCTGGAAAATCTCCAGGGGCTGGAACACTCCCAATGTCGCCGGAGCATTTCCGACCCTCCCAGTCCCACTGGCTTTTAGCAGGTTGTTAGAAATAATCAGAAGGCTGTAAAAATAATATTTCTGCCTTGATTAACGTGATGTTCCAGTCTGCTGTTGGGTTTTGTCCTTGATAATCAGAGGGCAGAGGCAGATGCTGAGTGTGCAATCACCAACCACCAGTCTGTGTGTCAGCCCCCCAGCACAGACAGAGGGGAAAAAAGAAAGGAAAGGGATCCAAGGGGAGAGTCACAGGAGAAATAATTATACCACTTTAAGAAGGAAAAGCACATGTGTGGCTCCTGTGAAGAAGGGCCCTGGCCCTGGCCCTGGCAGGACAGGGAAGGGGGAAGGGCTTTGCTGTTCCCTCACCTGTCAGAGGTGCTCATCCATCACCAGGCACAGGGAGGAGTGTGACAGTCACGGAGTTAAGGGCCCTCAAAGCCTGAGCCTGTGCCATGGCATGGACACAGCAAAGGTGCCACAGCACCCACAGGGGCACAAAAAGATCCCCAGGACTCTCATTGCCCTGGCAAGACCCCTGAATTTGGCTGCCCTTGAACTCCAGAGGGGACTGGCCAAGGACCAGCTCCTGCTCCTCTGCACAGGGAGGAATCAGTGTCCCTCGTGTCCCTCACCTGCTGCAGAGGGTCCTACAGCAAACCCAGCTTTTCCTGCCAAACACACTCCCCTGGCTCCCTCTGGAGCAGGCACTGCCAGCAGGGTGAGGTGGGCACCCCCTGCCTCTCCTTGCAGATATCTGTGGTTGGAACCCATGAGAAATCCCAATTTTTTTTTTAATAGTTCACCTGGAGCCTCCAGGTTTCTGTGAGATATTTTATTGCATTAGTGTTGTCAAATGGTGACATTTCTGAGTGTAAGTCATAGGGTTGTTGTTAATGCCAATTTAATGGTGCTAAAATGATTAAATATGGCAGGCTTTTAAATAATGAGGTACATAAAAGGTGTTAATAACCTCTTAAGTGCTTTAATAATATTCTGTGCTATCATAAAATGTTAGTAATTGGACCTCTTAACTTTCATCTGCCATAAAGTAATGAAAGAAAAAAATTTCAACAGAGGCGCTGAATGGCTGAAGATTTTGCTTAAATAAAAGAAAAAAATTGAACAATGATAAAACTGAGCCCTATTTGTTAAAAAAAGAAAAAAAAGGGGGAAAAAAAAGAGAAAGAATTAACTGGAAAGCCCAGTGGAACATGCATTTTAATATCATGCAAATTCTTAGCATTTCCAAAAAACGTGTTTGGTGTAAGGTACTGCAAGAACAAAGGATCCCAATGAAGGCACAGTGGCTCAGTGCTAAACCCAGCATCCAAGGAGCTGCTGAGTCTGACGTGAGACAAACCTGTGTGTCACTTGTGGAGTTAGGAATAGCAGTTTTCTTGTACAGAGGATCACAGAATCTCCTGATAACAGAGCTAAGCTCAGCCTGGGCTGCTCTTGCAGCTGAGCAGAGGTTCTTACACTGGTTAAAACCAGCAGATCTGCTCCTGGGGAAGCTCTTCTGGGACAGGCAGGGCTGCAAACCCCAGAATTTCAGAGGAAGTGCAAGTGATAAAGGCTGGAGGATCCCCCAGTGCCCCCACAGGTAATGAATTCTCAGTGCTGAGCAGCACCCACTGAAGCACGAAACTGGATTGACCGCATGCGGAACAGCCAAATGTAATTAAAATTCTAAACAGGGAGGCCAAATAGGAATATCTAAATAAAATTTGGACAGGATCCTGGGTAAGCAGCAGCTTCCACAGAAAAGGCCAGAGGTCTGTAAAATCCCCTCCAGGCTACTGCTTGAATCCCATCCAGAGAGTAGCTACAAGAGCTGCAGCAGTGTCCGTAAAATGTGCTGACACTGGGCTGGTGTTGCCTTAAAAGGCTCCCCAGGATAATGTCCAGGGATGCCCCTTAGGTCCCCTCCTCCCAAACAGCAATCCAACCCAATCAAATTATTGTGAGAAACCTGCATCAGCAAAATAACTTTCATTAATGGATATTTGCAGGTTCCTGGCTCAATGGCTCTCAGGGAAGCTTTTTAAGGTCTCTTTAGCTGCTGCCTGATGTGCTTGGATGTGCTTTTGTTCACATGTGCACCCAGTTCCTTTAAAGAACAGGTGCTTTGAACTGACTCTAAAATAAAGGGAATCAGAATTTTGGGGCTATGTAAGAGTGGTGTAACAGAGCCCTTTTGAGCCATGAATCCCACCCCTGTGAAACACGGGGCACTGTGATTTTCCCCAGCCTCCATTTATAACATTTCGTCACACAGCAGGGAGGGGGCACAGGCCCACGTGAGCCAGGCAGCCAATGCTCAGCAGGAACAACAATAGTGAACAACAGAAGCCAAGAGTTTGCCCATAGGCATTGAAAAATTATAACGAGCAAATCGATTTTGAGTAGTCTAAATTTGCTTGGAGATAAATCAGGAGCCAAACAAATGCTCTATCTAACAGAGAAATGATTCACCAAGTACAGTGTTCCTGGAGCCACAGAGAATGCTCTTGGCTGCTCTGAATGCTGGCTTTTTATTTATTTATTTATTTATTTCTCAGACAAGACCATTATTATTTTCTTGTTACAGGTCTAGTGCTGATCCCACTGCAGTCAATGACAAATTCTCCATTGGTTTCAATGAAGGACTCGGTCTCCTAGAAGCAATTTTTCATCAATACCTAAAATACTTCCTTGACTCTCATATTTAAGGATGAGACTCTGCTCCCCACCCATCAGCACCTCTCCCCAGCACAGCTACAATTTGCAAAGTCCCTCCATGTCCCACTGCAGGCCCCAACATCCCAGAATAGGATTGTATTTCTTCTTAGAGAGATGCTCTCTGCTTCATTTGATGTGCCCATTACTTGAAAACTGTCTCTCCTTTTGTCCATTAGCTAAATTCTGGATGAGCTTATTATTCTGCTTTGGTTTGTAACAATCCCACTGGATCCATCTCTATGCTTATTAGGATTTTAGAAATGCAATCTAATTTGTGCTAAAGCATACAAATTCATCTCCCCTATGATCTATGCTGTTCAACACCCCACTCCTCTGTCTGCAGCACAGCTCTGATCTCTGCACATCAGTGGAAGGAGCAATGATGGGGTACAGGCCAAGTAGGGACCCCCGCTGAGAGAAATATCTGAGCTCTGGTGAGCCCTGGGACCAGAAGTGAAACCAATTGGTTTATAGGTAGTGCTATTAAATTCCTTTTCAACTCCCCATGAAATACTCATTTCTTCAGCTTAACTGGAAATCATCAAGCTCCTTTGGGTGGCTCTGAGAGCAATCTATTTTGAACAAAGTTCCTGGAATCAAAACATGGGCAAAGCCAAAGAGATGCTCATGTGCTTTTTACACTCATTCTCTTGTGGTTTTTTGTCTCACACCAGTTCAGACTGCAGCCAGTGCGAGTCCCAGCCCTGCTCTGAGCACATCTTCACCAGCACAGAGAAGCACAGCCAAACAGCTGGCAGGGCCTGGTTGATGGTGTTGATTGGGTAAGTTAATTCAGAGCAGAAGTTATTTTGAGCTAGGATAGGTTAAAAAAAAAAAAACAATACACAGAGCAAGTGTTTCATTTTGTGATTTGATAGCTTTGGTTTCTGGAGAAACATCTCCAGCCATTACACTGAGCTTCAGTGTGGCTGCACCACAGCACAGACATGCACAGACACTTCCAGTTTCTTCCTGACTTCCCCTGAGAAGTCCCTCAGGCCATCCCAATACCTGAAGACAAGTCACCTCCTCTGGCTCCCCACCTGAGCTTTGTCCCATTTGACCAGGGATCATTCTCGCCCCACCAGAGAAGAGCCAGGACACAGTGATGCCACCACAAGGAAAAAGCTTTTTCTCCCTTCATTAGGTCAGAGTCCAGAGTGGGCTCTGCAGTGGGCAAGGAGAGCAGAGGGATGGCCTCCAGCAGCTCCTGGGAGCTCCCGGAGCCATAAGAGCCACCATGGCAGGTCAGTGGCACTGCCACAATGACAGGGCCACCCTGGCCACCAACTTTGGCAGCCTGGGCTCTTCTCATCAAGGCTGAGTAACAAACACTTGGTTTCTCCAAACTCCCTACTAACTTCAACAAGCCTTGTCCTCCTAAAGACTCTCTGAGTACCATTTAGTGCTTAATAAATGCTCTGCCTCATGAAAAAGAAGGAGATAAAATCAATAAAGTGCCTGCAAAGTTGCTTTGTACCGTCTCACATGCATATTTAGAAACCCTCTCTTCCCTGCCACTCACCTCATGGATCTATTCTTGGAGGATAAAAACTGGGATATACTTTGCAGCCAAAAGTAAAGTCATAAAGAAGTTTGCTCACGTTCCTCGACACATGAGATATAGAGTTAATTAAAAATTGTTCTCTGTACAACAGGTTTGTTTCACTGGAAAATGTCACTGATGTAAGGCTGTTCTACTCTTGTTGCCAACTACATTGAATTGACTCCATTATAAGCTTACTCCTCCCCCCTCCCCATTACTTTTCTTCCAATAATAAACCAGAGAGGTCTTAGAGCCCACTTTTTTATTGGAAAAAGTGCATTAGGATTAGCTGGGTTGGAGAAGTCATTTTATCCCCCTCCAGTCCCTGTTTATCTGTGGCTCTACAGAAGCAGCAAATACTTGCTCCAGTCCTACACAGTATAAATGAGATTTTTGATCCTACAGGCATGGTGCTGTTAAAAGATTTTTAATTAGATAAATACATTTTATAAAAAGATTTTGCAGAATAGTTGCCTCTAGCAACTGTAACAATCTTGAAGCTTCATCTTCTAAAAGGAAAGAAAACTCTTGCAGGAGGTTGGTTGTGTTATATAAAAATGAAAGATGGTACTACAGAATTAATAGGAAGGGGCCAATGGAAATGCAGTCCCACTCCTGGAAATGGGAGTTTGTTTCATTACTGACTTCAAACAGCACATGGATTTGTGCTCTAATTTTTCCAGCCACATTGCCAAGTGTCAGCCCTGGGCTGGAGGAGTAGCTGGGCCAGGCTGGAGGGAGATGTTTCCACAGCTGCCGAGCCCCCGAGGGGAGCGCTGGGCTCTCCCTGCGCTGCCCTGGCTCTGCCCTGCTGCTTCCCCAGCTCTGGGCATCCTCACCCAGAGGATGTCACCATAACCCCCTTTGCAGAACAGAGCTTGCTTTCCTTGCCTGCAAGCCATCCTGGAAGTGTCCTTCAGCTCAGGGAACGCTCTGGTGGCTGTCCCTCCCTGCCTGAGGATGGAGAACAAGCGGCATCCCGCAGGCATTGCATTCCCAGGGCGTCCTGCCTGGCAGGCACAGAGGAGGGGATCCCAGCCCTCCTGATCCCACCAGCTGTCAGGCCTCAGAAAGAGCAAGGTGAAGTGTAGAGATGTGCCCAGTTCATGCCAAGGTGACAAGAACTGCTCCCATGCCCTTTTCCATCCATCTCAGAGCCATGGCGAGGCTGCTCTGAGCCGCTCCGGGATGCCACGGCCCCAAAGGCCTCACTGCTGTGGGGCAGGGACTCCACAGGACTTTCCCTCTTCCCCTTTCACATCCCAGTGAGTGAAGCTCACAATATGCTGTCAAGGTGGGGAGTTTTATCCCTGCAGACTCAGTGCAGGATAGCAGCTGGAATGGGAACTTTTCCATGCTCACCCCCATAGTCAGTATATTTAGCCCTGACCTAGAAAGACCATCCTTTCTAGGGCTGAGTTGTGATTCAGACAGTCTGCTTGCTGAGCAGAGACTGCCAACTGTGCCGAATCATAGCTGATTAGAGGTGGGAGAGAGCCTGAAAAACAATACACCCAGGCAAATGCAGTGGGTTTGGAGCATTTCATGGAAATTATATTTAACACCATTCTGGTGACTTAAAGAAAAGTTAAAACAAACAACCCTCGCACCTTCCAAAATAACCCTACCTGTCTCTGGTGGGAGAGGAGAGACTGGCAGAGGGTTGCTATTTTAAATCACAGTGGAACGGGGTAAAGAAAGAATGTACATGTAGGTAGAACCATACATAGGTATAGATCCATGCACACACATCTCCAGATGAAGGAGGGGACTCATTGTCTGAGAAAGGAAGGGTGGACAGAGAAGCAGATATTTTTTTTTGCATTTCAGGGGAAATTCTACCTTGAAGCAAAACAAATTCAATTGTGTCTAAGGGGAAACAAGAACAAAAGAAAAAAAACAACATGAGAAGATGTCTGGAGACATCATGCTCATACAGAAATGTCTGCTGGCAGGCCAAAAAGTGTCCCATCAGCCCAGCGTGGGACTGGAGCTTGTATCCCACAGGCAATTATCCTCTGCCTGCAGACACTCTCAGGCCATCCCCGGGATTTGAAGGAGAAATCTTATCTGCAGGCCTGTGAGAAAGCAGAAGGAGGCACATATTGTCCTTACACACCAGTAAAACAACCAGGGAGTTAAATTGGAAAACACTGCACAGCCCAGCCTGGAGACAGCAGAACAGGAGACTAAACACAACAGTTTAACAAATAATTACAGGTTCTTTATACAGCCTAGAATTTGTAATCCACCTTCATCCACTTCTCTTTGCACAGTTTAGAATTACAATGCCAAAGGGATCACAGGGAATCATGAAATAATGTCCTGCATTTGAGTGCAGAGCAGACAGTCTCGGATGGTTTTAGATACTCTTTTCATGAAACATTTACCATGTGGCACCCAAGTGTTCCCTCCATTGTACCTTGGCAAACACAGCGGACACGCTGGTACAGGCACTCACACAGGATGTTTGCAGACATTAAAAGTGATGAGGGAAAAAAAAACCCTGACCTGGATAAGTTCTCCTCGATTTAAATTCAGTAAAGTGTGGGCATTGAATATTATCTCCATAATAAATTTGCCACACCATAAAACAAGAGTGGGGAATCAAGAAGCGATATCTTGCATTTCAACAAACGCTCGGTCTCCGAGGACCCCCACCATCCCTTGGTATGTAGGAATACAATTTATCATCTGTATTTTTCATCTTAACTGCATGAAGGAAAGGGTATTATGGCAGTGGTGCTGGACTGATATTTGGGGAACTGTGAATCCATTACCTGCAACAGACTCCCTGACTCCTCAGTAAGCCCCAGCTGCTTGGTTTCCCATCTGCATTTCCATTTCAGAGAAACTTTAAATGATTGTCAAAAACATTTGAGGAGTCAAAAAGGAAACAGAAAATATCTGAGGTTAAATAAAATATACTGTTTGACTATAAATAAAAAGGGGATTTTATATTTTAAGTGGGTTTTAAACACTTATAAATAATTCTGGTAGAAATTGCAAACTGGCAGCTTACTTGAAAACACCTTCAAAACCACTTCACCTTTTACATTTTTTTTTTCCTTACACAAGTATTTTGTTAAATTAATACTGGTTTGGGAAATACTGCAGGATTGCCTACTCTGCATTTTTTGCCCCCATAAATGTCCAACAGCATAGACTCAGATCTAATAATGAAGATTCTTTTAACCAAGTATGTAACAAAGGCTTTACTTTAGGCACAAGCTTAAATCGTTTGGTTTTAGCGAGTTGAGCACAATTAAGGAACTGCCAAGTGCTTTGCTGGGGGAGTCTGGAGCGAGCACTCGGGCTGAGTGGGGTGAGCATGGTGAAAAGTGAAAATAAAGCCTGAATAAACAGAAAATAAGCATGGCACTTGGAGACTGTGCGCTTTGCTGGTAGAGTATTTCTAAGGTGTGTTTTGTATGTTTGAAAAAATCCTGTTATTCAGGAGCCTGGAATTGCTCTTCCATCCCCATTGCTGATGAATAGCAGAGGCACAGCATGCAGCCCTTTATTCCGAGGGAACCTTAATCACTCCCCTCCCGAAACTGCTGCTCCATTTGACTGACAGAATTAGAAGCAATCCACATATTGGAGGGGAAAAAAAGAAAGGCAGACCCATTTGGTTGTCAGACTGTGGGTACATACACAAAGCTTTTAGCAAAATTGCCCTCCTAAATGACATCTATATTAATGACATGAATGACAGGCTTAAGGGGAAAATTATAAATCTTTCTTTCCAGCATTTCTTTTATTGCCCAACCATATATTTCATCTTTCCAGGGAGTGGGGCCATTAAGCCCAGAGCTGAGAGACGTGAGAGCTGTCAGGAGGCTGCAGCCAGGCCCCCCTGGAGCAAGGAGCAGCTCTGGGTCTCTGCCCCAGGTGAGACCATGGAGCACCAACAGCACCAACCTAACCCAGGCCAGCATCCCTGCATGGCAGAGGAGAGCACCAGGCACTCAGGAGGGGCTGTGCACTTGGCCATGGATCCCAGAAGCCCTGGAACTCCCATTGCTTGGGACTCCCCACTCCTCCATACCCTGTTTCACAGGGAATAAGCAGAGGGGATGTTCTGCCCCTGTTTTTATGGCAGAACAACTCTCTGGGGCTGCAGCCTGCCAGCAGCAGCACCCAGGGTGACCCCAAAGCCCCCAAAGGATGTTCTCTGTGTTGGCAGCAGTAGCTTTTCTGTCTCTGTGAAGGAGCTTTGGACTCCTGATGGAAAGAAGAATGTTGGCTCTCCTTTCCCATGCCATACAAGAGGCTGCCTCTCTCTCCAGAGTAGCCACAGATTTCTGCATTTCTGCTTTGTTCATTTTTTTGTGCAGTCTCCAGGGAAAACAAGAGGAAGACAAAGAAACCCCAGTGTCTTGTGGGATCACAGACACAGATGTAATCATCTTCAGTTAAAAATAATTCCTTTAAACGTCCCTAGAGCAAGTTCTATTTTCCCTGGAGGTGATACATAACTAATAAAACTGATAGACCCCCTCTGCAGTTGGGTGTTTGTGTGTATATCATTTATACATACACATATTAATTTTTCTTTTTCCATAGGAGCCTCCTGTGAAAGATCATTATGGTCATGTGGAACTGCCTGTGCTCAGACACTCTGCAAAGATGCTTCCTTGGGTTTTATTGTCTGTGACCACTGTACTTATATTTTATAGCAGCCTAATTACTGACAATCCCCTTTAAATGCTGCATGCAATGCTAAGTTATTCTGCAGGTGAATGAGTAGATGTAACATTTCTCTGTGTTCTCTAAAATTGTGTAGTAGTATTAACTGGATTTGTCAACAGCAGGACTGTCTGGAGAAATTATTCCATTTAAAAAAGGTCCTTGATTTCCCATCACCAGTAGCACCAAATCTGCAGTGTTTGGGAAATGGTTATGTCATGGAGGAAGTGGAGGATTAAAAAATTAAATGGGTTTGTTTGAAACCTCCCACACTGCTTAGTTTATAACAATAAAGGCAATGATGGTTCCTTAAAAATCAATAGAGGGGATAGAATTAAGGAAAAAAAAAATAATCCAGGTGAGGCTAAGTCTGTCTCTCTGGCTCTACCTGTGCTACACAGCCCTAAGAGCTACAGTCCCAATCTTTTTCCTAGCACTGCTACCATAGATAATAAAACTAATTTAATTTTCTGTCACTCTTTTCATTTTAATGGACACCCAGAGATTTCACAGCCGTAGGAGAACAATGCACAAAACCACATCTTTTCTGGAACGAAGAGACACGGAAAAAGAAAAATCTTGTGTGGAAATGCCAGAAGAAACATTGTCATGAAAAACAGGCTTTAAATATTGAAAACATATAAAGGACAACATACAGCACAGGAGAAACAGGCTGAATAAAACATGCTGCTATTAAAGCCCTGGAGCTCAGTCCTGGAGGGATTTGCAATTTCCCGGCGCAGGCTGTGATTTTTCAGGGATTCTGAGTGCCACTGCAAGGGCTGCAGAGCAGTCCCCGTGCTGTGACAGGTAGCGGCTCCCTCCCAGGCTCAGTCTGGCACATTAAAACCCAACAGGATCTTTCTTTTTTCAGCTCAGTGCCTCGGAGGCTCTCACACGTTTCGTTACCCCCTGCTCATCCCACCCCGGCGATAGGCGCAGTATAAATAGCTACCAGTAGATGACAGATAGAACATGGACATGACAACAGTGTCCTCCCCCTGCTCCCACAGTCGGCACAGCAATTCCTGTCGTGATCCACTCCTTCCTGGGACTGTGGGAGCACAGTGGTGCTGGCAGGAGTAGAGCTGACTCCAGGCAAACTCCTCAATCTGTCCCCAAAACCCCATCCGAGGTGAACGTGCAGGTGAATATTTAGCTGAGCAAAGTAATAACATCAGGGTTAATGAGGACTTGGCATAATTTAAGAGATGGTCATAACTGGGAATCTATGTCATTTGTTCAGTGCTTCAGCGAGCTCCCACTTTGGCTCTTTTTTTCCCTAAACCCCTGCAGCACTGTTATCCAGCTCAGGGATAATGGAGGGGATTAAAAATCAGCTCCTCATCTCTTGCTAATTCTGCTCGCTTCACTGTCCTATATCCAAAGCAACAAAATAGGGGCAGGATGTCCAGCTTTGGGAACCATCATTTGGTTTGACTGGCAAGAGGCCAGGGAAGAGCAGAAAGGAGTGATAAGAGATGTGGAAAATATGACCTGTAAGGAAAGGTTGTAGGAATTGGGTTTGTTTAGTCTAGAGAAGAAAAGAATGAGGAAAAATTTGATAAGAGGAAAGATATGACAAAAGTCTTCCAACATTCAGAAGTTTGTTATAAAGAGAACAATACGCTTCTTGTTCCTTCAGAAATCACCTTATTTGCAGCAAAGACCGGGGTTACGGCATTAGGAAAATGTCTTTCCTACAGGCAGGAGCAGGGAAATCCTGGACAGGCAGTTCTGCACTGGTGGCTTTCAGAACAGCTTATTGAGGCACATTCCTCTGACAGGCTCCTCCTGGCCACTCAGTCCAGGCTGTGCCTTTGTGGATGTGACCGTGTGCAGGTGCCACATTTTGGCAATTGCTTTCACGTGCACATGGACACCCAGAGCAATGGCAGTGTCCTGGTAAGGAGATGAGCCCTGGCCCAAAGTCAGAAGAGAACTGGCTTGCAGAAGCCATTCCCCAGTCCTGCAAAGCTGCAAATATTTCACGAGGTTCACACAGCCTCAGACTCCACAGCCTTGGCAAAGCCTGCCCAGCCACTCTCCTCATGAGCTGTAAAGCCAGCTCTGAGCTGGCAATGTGTTGAAGACACATGGGGCAGAAAAGAAACCAAACTTGCTCTGTTTAGACTGACATTGCCTCCCCACTGTTGACAGCAGTCCAGATTTGGGGTCTGGTCTTTCTTCCATTGAATTCCACAGGGAATTTTTCTGTTGGCATCAGTGGGGGCAGTAATAAGCCATTGTATCTGTCAGTGCAGATTGCCAGTGGAAGACAAACTGGAACTGCTAAGTGCTGTCTGCAATGAGAGATCATTTTTCCCCTCCCTCCTCCTCTCTCTCAAGTCCATTTTCAGACCATAACCACATTTTAATGAATAAAAAGTTGTTGTTTCAAATCCTTGCAGAACTGCAGTCTCTGCCAAGCCTGTTTTTCTGCTGGAAAGACAGATGCATGTGCTCACATTATGGTAGTAGTTTTTTGCATGCCATATATTTTCAGTGATGTTCATGAAACTAGAATTAGTGACACTAATAATGACAAATCAGAGGGCTAATATTGTTTAACCCTGTTAAAGAGTGTTATTACATTTACATGTTCCCACAGAGTAAATGCTGTTCAAGTCAGACATATGTCTTGCTATCTGTTTATTTTTATGAATCAGAAATGAATCAGCAGTCAAAGAGTGTCCTGTAGATTTACTTGTCTCATATACCATTTTAGAAGGGGAAAAAACCCCCCTGTAGTAGGGCTTACAGAATCATTTTGTATTCAGTAGGGGCATAATAGTACTATCAAATTAATTCTAATCAAAAAAAGAGAATCTTGGAAGTCTGCACAGACTAACCCCAAAATGCTGGGCCATTGAGGGGCCAGCCTGTGCTCCTGCTGGTGTAACACTCATTCCTATTCTGAGAGTGAAGGCAAAACTACACCTTCAAATCTGATCTCCTGTGCAGCTGGCTGGTTTTCACTGTTTGTGTGCAGATACAGAACTGCCTTTCCCTCAAGACAAGGAGTCTTTCAGGATGCAAAAAGCAAAGGCACAGTGTAGTCTGCAGCACTTAGGTTCTATTTGTGAACAAGACCTACAGTAATTTCAGAGCTGAAAAGTGATTCTCTCACTGCACTGCACTGCACTCAGCAGACCAATAAAATAAAATGACAGTCACTAATATGATGTTTCTATCCTTATCTTTCTTCGATACTCAGGGACTTTTGAGGAAAGTGATAAGACTTTGAGAAGAATCCCCTGTTCTTTGAATTGTTCTCTAACATGTCCAGCCCTTATTTGTAATAAACTGATAACAGCCTTGATAATCTCTGCCTTAAAAAAAAAAAATAAAATCAATACACTGCTTCAGAAATTTGACCAAAAAAAGTTATGTAAGAGGTAAGAAAAACATCACACTTTCTTAAAGCATTAGATATTCCAAGAATTACAGAAGGTAATTTAAATTCAACTCAGCCACTACTGTTGCAATATTGAGGTTTTAAAGTCAGTTTATTTATATTTTAACTTTGCAGTTTCCCATAAGGCATGGTCAAAGTCTTTAACAGAATCACTGACATTAGGAATTCTCATCCTCCTTTTCCCTTGCTCCTTATCAAGTGTACTTTGTTTCCTGCAATGGTTTATTGGGACCATCTGCATCTCCTCCTGTTTTCTCTCAGGCATGGAGATAAGATTTCACCTTTGGATGTCTGGTTGAAGTCCAGCTGGCAGTGGGGATGTGTTTGGTGGCGGTGGCTCCGTGCCTGTTGCATGCACGCGCCAGTCTCACATGGTGGCGACAGAAAATCCCACGTGAGAACCACCCTCCGTGCTCAGCACCAGCTTCATTTCCCTCCTCAAGGCCAGGGCCAAGAGCTTTGAATCCAACTACCTGAAAAATAAACTGCCCCAAGTCCTTATCCCAGTGACTATCAAATGGCCAGGTTTTACAGAGACTGAGCCCTCACTGATGTGATGGCATGGCCTGGTGGGATGACCAGGGCACCCTTTGCCAAATCAACACCCAAACTGCTCTCCACACTTTTTAAACTGCTTTTGGGACAAATGATGTCCTTGCAGCTGCCTCCCACTCCTGTCATTGCTTTCCTCCTTTCTGATCCCACTGCCCAGCCTGAGAGCAGCCAATTATCTCTGCATTCCTTCAGGATTTCCAGAGCACAAACCCACAGCAGCCCTCAGCAGGTAACAGCAAAAGCAACAGGGCACTTCCACCCAAAGCTGCCCAAGAAGAGGAAATTGCCACAGGAAGAGGTTCCATCTATCCCACACAGCTCAGAGAGCTTTTGGATGTCTGGCCATGCTACCCTTCTCCCCTATTATTGCCTTCTGCCCTATTCTGTACTTGAACATGAAGTGAAAATCCTTGATTTCAGCCTTTGGCAGGGTTGATTCTCTCGCCAAGGCCAGCCCAGCTGGGAAATCTGGTTTCTTTGCAGCCAAGGCCTGGTAAAACACGCCACAGCAAATGGTTGGAAAGTGAAATCAGCCTCCAGCAGAAGGGGTGGAGGACAGGATGTCCTGGAGCAGGGGGAAGGATGGGAGAGCTCTCCTTCACCATTTATCTAGAAACCCTGTAGAAATGTTGCAGTCTTTGAAGATAATAGAAGCAAGGACAGTTCCTTTCTTCTCCCTTGCCTCCTCCTTTCCTCCCTTCAGTTTGGAGACATATCCACACAGAGGGTCAAGTACCCAGCAAATGAAATGTTTTTCAAAAGCTCATTGTGAGCGCTTGCAATGCAGACAAACAATCTCGAGCCTCATCGCACATTCTCCCAAGAAACCAAAGGAACACCTTGTGCACTGTATCTTTTGTTTCTTTCTTTTGTTATTCTATAAATATTTTCATTCTTTTTTACTGAGTATTTCACAAAGTAGAAGAAACTCCTAATCTTTGTTCTGACTATTTGATGTTTAGAGAAGCCAAGGAGACAAATCTGTAAACAAGCTTTCTCTGTTTGTTAGATATTTTTTTTCCTTCTTAAATACAGGCTGCAAGTCTCAGAAAAAGTCAAGGACTCGAGTTTCTCTTTGTTTTGAGTGTCTGGCTGCATCTACTGTGCTAAAGTGTCAGCTCCAGATAAATAAGGGAATGAAAACAGAGAAGGTCTATTTAAGAAAAAACGTCCGTCCTTCAAAGTCTGGAGAGATAGAAGTGGATTTATTGTCCCCTGGGCAACATCCAGGGAATGTTTTGGAACCTTGAGGCAAATTGTGGACACTGGAGCCATAGTCTTTAGTGGTTTTGTGTGTATTTAATATTGCACTGAGATCTGAACTGCCTCAGATCCAGAAAAGTGAAACAGTGGATTAAAACCATAAAGGAAGGGGGCACAAGGAGATCCTTACACTGTGGCATACCCCATCCCTTTTCTGGGATATATTGAGGAATAGATGTACAATTTCTGGACCTTGGGCAAAAATGGGCTTTTCTAAAGCACCTCTGCAGAAATATCACAGCTTATATAATCATTTCAATTAGTGCAGTGCAGTCTTGCTTATTTGGACTCATGTGATTACCCGAGAACCAAGGCTGAATTAATTTAAAAGGAAAAAAAAAAAGAAAAGTAAGTGTCTGTCTTAGAGCTGTGGAGAAAAGTCCAAGGGAAATGTGGACTTCTGCACTGATTTCCCACAGAATAGTTCTGATGTGTTCTTTTCCTTACCAGCTCTTTATTTTAACAACGTATGGTGAAGCAGCTCTGCCTCAGTGGGGATGTGCAGGTCTCACTGAGCTGTGCTGGCTCCCTGGGCTGGAGACAGCTCAGAGTATTTTAAAACAACAACATTCATAATTGCACTACACGAGGAATCAAGACTAATACAGAAGAGTTACCATAACGACAACACCTCGACGTGGTGCAAGCACAAATACCTTACACATCCCAGGGAATGATTCAGTACCATGTTGGGTGAAAAACATTCATCCTTGGAAGAACAGACCACTGAAAATGGTGGTGCCTGAGTCATAATTTTGTAGCAGGAAATCTGTCTATGAGAAAAGGCTTCAGCAAATGAATTATTAGAATTTTATTGCTATTTTGCCTACCAGTGGCTTGTTAGCTACTGTAGAAACTGTCATCCACTTGCTGGCTGATGAGTCCTACAACTCAGCACATGTAGAAGTGTTTCATCATACAATGCATGGTAACAGAATTGAGCTTTGAGGGGCTCAGCACTGCACAAGCAGGAAAAGCAGCAGGAAAATTTAAAAACCCCCATCTTCTAGAGCTAAAGATGACCCTAACATGCAGTAGGAAGGAAAGAAAACACAAGTCATAGTGGCAAATTACAGATTATTTTCATAAATATGGGCTTTCTTTGAGGGTAAAGTGTAGCTATCAAAAATGATCCAACTGGAGAGAGATGTAGTGGGAACAAAGATTAGGGGGAAATAGGGCAGGGAGGAGAGGGCAGCAGGGATTAATGGAAAACGATGAGGGTGGACAAAGGGAGGTAACTCCACCAGATGATCTAAGACAGGCCTGTTCTTCCATTCTCACACCCAGCAGTGGCAGCTGCCCTCACAAACCCCTTCCTGACTTCCATGCTCCAGTGTTGTTGCAGTGCTCAGATAAAATACCACATTTCAAAAGACCATTTGGTCTTTTGAGGTGTTTGGGGGGTAGGAGTTCTTCCTTTTTTTTTTATGTGAGACCTTTTGTTGGTGTTCAACATTTTGCTGTCTTTAGAAAGCAGGTAGTAAAACACCACAAAGTTCCTTCCCCTTTCAAGTTTATCCTTCCACCTCCTGGGCTGTAACAAGGTGTGCTGCTCATCACACTGAGCTGCACCAAATATTGGTTTCCACTAAAGAATGACCCAATAGGGCAAACTCCCCTCTCCAACCTCTGCATCTTCATCATTCCTCTTCACTTTGCAAAGTATCAGGCCTTAAGTTTTTCTCTAAGTTCCCCTAAGTGTTGTTTTAATGCAGATCCTGCCTTTTTTATTTATCCCCAGAAGAACAGTGCTTCATTTTGCTTACAGTCCTCCACTGCTATCACAAAAAAGAGCTCAAGTGATTTCTGCTGTGCTTGCTTTGATAGTGATATTCAGCAACGAGATTCTTTGTGTGAAAGAAACCCAGGAAAAGCAGTTTTTCCTAGCATTATAATTTGTTATAGTTAGGTGCTAAAGTTTTCAGCTGAGCTGCTGGTGATAAACACTGCATATGCTCCGGGCTGCGTAGGTTCCCAGCAGATTTGCTTTGTCCAGGTTAGAAACACAGTAGTTTTAGGTGCCCACTGCAGCTAATGGAGAGGATAAGGGTTTTTAGGAGCTGTTATTTATCCCACTTAAGCTCCAAATCACTGTGAGGTGTCTCTCTTCACCACTGAGTGCAAAGGGTTCACAGGCAGGGCTTTTGCCAGCTGACACAGGTACATTTTAGGTGTGCCTGCCCTAAGCTGCTCAACACCTCAACAGAGGAGAAAATAAGTGAATAGGAAAGAAAAGCAAGAGCAGGCAAGGAGGCTTGGAGGGATGAGGCACTGCCTGGAAATCACACAAGGCACTGGGATGGAAAGAGAACCCAGATCTCTTTATGAAACCCCCTTTTTGTGCACTCTGTACCATGGGGCTTTTCACTCTGTCAAAAAGACAAAAGGAACATGACCTTGTATTTCCTTTTTCTCTTTCCTTCCAGTAGTTGCATGTTAATTAAGCGCTTACATTTTTCCAGAGCAACTGTAAGACCAGAAACTTCTTAAGTCAGATGGAAAGAACTAAATATTTCAGCCACTGTGAAGCAGCCAGAAAAACAAGCATGTGGGAGAAAAAAAAAAAAAACAAAAACATTGTGCAAATAAAATTGCTGAGGGGAATACAAAAATCACATGAGAAGGGCAGATAGGGGCATTGTGTGAAGGATAAGGAAGGGGAGTTAGGAACAAGGGAAGGCTTCTAATTTTGCTTTGTAAGCACAGTTGGTGAACCATTATCATTACCACTCCTGCCCTGCTCCCCAAGGTTTGTGACACAAACACTTTGTTTTGCACTCTGTCTGAGGGTCCCACGACCTTGGGCAGCCAGGCAGGGGGACAGGAGGGAAGATGGGACTCAGGGGTGGGAGCCTTGCCAAATGGATCCACCACAGACAAAGAAATGAGCTCTCCTGCCCACGGCTGCCCTACCTGAAGAGTTTCTTGCCTCTGTGTTCCTTTTGCTCTGGAGCTGGAAATTTCTGCCTAATTCATTGTGCCAAAGGCCAGATTAGCTCTTTGTGTGGCTATGGAGGCAGAAACCTCTAAAAATTATAATCAAGGGCTAAACTGATTATTTTATATGACCTGATCTGATTTTGAAAATAGCCCTTCCCTAAGCAGTCAGACTAGATGACCCCCACATGTCCCTTCCAGCCTAGTAAAAGTTGCAAAGATTCAGGAAAACAATTCTTTTGTCCTGTGGACTACAAAAATAGCATTTCCAACAGTTTTTCTTTCATTATGAAAAAAAGACCTAGACAACTCTCAGGGGCCCAACAACCCTGAAACAAAGAGAGGGTCTCCACAGACACACCACCAAGCTCTTCAGAGCCAGCTGAGCCTTTCATTCTCTGCCCTTGCTGTGGGATGGCATCCCAGCTTCTCCTCTGAAGAAAAAAGCCAAAGCCAAGGGAAAGATGAGCTGTGAAGGTGCAGACCTTGCTGCTGCTGCTCTCCCACTGCAGTCAAGGAGTGCTGATTTCAACACCAGACCAGCAGAGTTTCTTCACTTGTTTTGAAACTGTCTCAGCTGGGAACACACCCCAGCCTGCTGTGTCATTCCTTGGCTGGGTTTATAAACTGCTCTGCTGGGACCTACAGGTGCTCAACACCTCCACAAACTGAGCTGGAACACAGCAGATCTGTGCCAGCTTGTGCACTTGAGGTTGTTTTCCCTTCCAGCTGCTTTGTTTTAAACCCAACCAAAATGGCAATCCCCCAACCCAGCCACAGTGGGGTGACATCAAGGTCCCCCCTTAAATGCTGTCTAGTGAGTTCAGTCCTTACTAACACCTGGAAAAGGATCTCTGCAGCACAGAAGAACAAACTTTGCTCCAAAGAGGTTATCAACGGGACCCCAGGAGACCAGTCACTGTGAAGCTTTACTTCATTCCAGAAATGTTTTGGAAGCAATTACTTCATCTTGTTCTTTATTCACAGGATTCACTTAACTGATGACATTATAGCTCAGTCCATTAAGTAAATGGGTTATATATTTTCTCCAGGTTTTGAGGAAGTAATGTTGCAGTGTGTGTCACTATCATTGTCAGCAGTCAACAGGGACAGGGATTCTCATTTGCTTTGTGAGGTTTACCTCTGCTGAGATCTTAAATATGAAATATCTGGTTCAGGGTCTTTCATAACGTTTGAGCAGGATTTTAAAAACATAAAAATAAAAACATAAGAAAGCAAGTGTTATTTTCACAAAAATTCCTGGCAGCTGTACCATTGATTATGAGAGGAAAACGGAGCAAGAAAAATTGGCATGTCATTTCTTAAATGAATTTATATCCTCATTTCCTTTAGAAAATGACTCCCTGCTCCATCTAGCCATTTTCCATCCGTCTGCAGGGGCAAAGTTTGCAGAGCACAACTGAAATGCTCCGTTCTAGCACAGGCCAGGGTGCCATGCATGCCTTTGGTAATCAGATCCTTCCCCACCACTGCTGCCAGTAGCACTTAGAAAGGTTTTCTTTTCCATTGCAATGGGTCTTAAAAGTCAGCAGCTCAGAAAATAATCAGGGACACATGATCAAAGTTCTGGTCACTGGGGCCAAAATGTCCTTCTAGGAGGGCTGCAGGAGCTCATCTGCTGAGAACTGACTTGAGCTGCGTTTGTGTCCCTGTGCCATGGGGGGAACGTGCCAGGTGTTCCCTTTTCCTTTTGTTGGTTTTTCACCAGTATCCCAAGGAGGGGAGGCAGCAGGATGGGGAGGAGATTTGCCAAAAGATAAGAGAATTTGGGAGCCAGTAAAAAGCACTGCTTTCAGGAACTGTCACAGAATGCTGTCACTCAAAAGAAGTTTAGCACAAAATCTCCAAAACAACCTCTTCCTCCTCCACACTCATCCGCCTCCTCTGAGGGGTGGTGGTTAATATACTAAATACAACATAACCACTTGGAAAGCACTTTTCATTTTGAATCACCTCCTTGCTATTTTTGCAGCCGAAAATACAGACTGGTGGAGCTGATGTCATTAATGTGGTACGCACAGGAACAACTTGGGGAGCCGGGGTTGGAATTCTGAGGAAAAGGAGGCTCCTGGGAAGTGTCTTCTGGGGAAGTCAGGATTGCAAGCAGTGCAAATGCATCACAGCCAAGGAAAGGAAGGAAAAAGAGGGTAATAGCACTGTAACATCATTTCTGGTTGTCTCCAGTTTGTGTTTTAAACCAATATCAAATTAGGAAAAAGGAAAGGGGAGGAGGAAAAAAAGGGAAACATTTCATTTGCCCCCAGCATAAGAGGTCTTGTTTTGGATACAGACTTTTTATTCTGTTTGTCTGAAATCTTAAAAAATACCCAGGAAAGAAATTTAAACCCCAAGAGTTAATTCAAAATGAAAAATCAAAGGCTCCTGTTTCAGCAAAAAGCTCGCTGGGACTGGGTGGCAGACAGGGTGGGAACGCCAGACATCAGTGCCTGGAAGCCTGACAAACACAAGGGAGGGCCTGAATGCAACAAAGCTGGGACACGAAACCCACAGAATCTCCTGATGATTTGGGTCAACGTATGGCTCAACACAACATCTTTGGCCAACCTCGACGTGTCTCAGTCTCCAGGGGAGCGTGTGCGATTTTCTCACATCAAAGAGGAGAGCACTGATGGCACTGGGGAAGGAAAACATGCACTCATCGTACCTGCTAGTGTTCTGTATAAATGGGGTGCTAAAGTGCTCTTTACCCAAGCAACACCTGACCCACAGCTCCCCTGGATCTGCTTAGTGCTCAGAGGGAGTGTCCTGATGGGTATTTCAGATGCTGCCCGAGAAAGCAGCACCACTGGTGGGTGTCAGGGTGTCCCCCAGTCAGGACAGTGTGGGTGACACATTTCTCCTGCCAGCCTGCTGGGTCTGTGCAGTGGCTGAGTGTAGGCTGCTGTCAATGGGACTATTATGATTTCACCCAGCCTCTCTGCTCTGGCTGCAATTTCCCTGATTCCTTGAACAGCAGGGAAGGTCTAGACTGGAGCTGCAAAGATTTCCACATACACAACACACAGACAAACACTTTTTTTTCCCTCTGTCCTGCCAGTTTCACCAACCATGAGAGTAATCCACAAAGCACATGAAGGTTCTTTTCCCTGACCTTCTTGGCTGGCTTTTCTTAGCTGGTCTGAATGGCTCTGCAAACCTAAACATGAACACACAGAAAACACATTTGAGCCTCTTGTAGAAGAGTTAAACTCTGGGAGAGAAGAAATGTTGGTCTCAAAGGAGCAGAGAAAAGTAAATACATTTGTGCTAAGGGAGAGAGTAATTGTGGGATGGAGAGGGACAGTTCAAGGCTGGGACTAGATACGCAAGAAGAGAAACTTGCCCAAACACCAGGTGTTTTTTCTAAACAGGAGACAAATGTCTGCACTTGTATCTGAGCTCCCCTCCTGTCCCTCTCACGAGACAAGGGACAAACAAACACACCAGGGCCAAAGCCTCCAAACACAGGGCACTGCCAGGGCACACAACCCCACACAGGTCCCAGAGCTCTGTGCTGCTGCTCCCCTGCCATCCCTGGAGCACAGGATGGGAAGGAGCTGCACTCAGGGGCAAGGTATTCAGCCAGAAGAGAATGCAGCACTGACTCTGCTCTGTGCTGGGTCGGGATCCATCCCTTTTGCACCACAGGAGCAGACAAAAATTATTCAAGCATTACAAGCCCTGCACAGTACTCCCTGTAGGCAGATGTTCTCCTGCTGTGTACTTTGTGTCTGCACTGGTGAACCAGAAGCATTTGAGAGCTCTCAGTTGTGCTCTCAGCTCCCTCCTCACCCAGGGTCAGGACATGCTCTGAGTCTGCACAGCAGCTGCTTCCCCCAGGGAGGGAGCCACGGGGAAGAAAAGCCACAGGGGAGAGGTGGGCCAGGTGGGAGCAGAACTGCTGCATTCGGGTCCTTGAGCAAAGCATCTCAGTCTGGTGAGCTTCAGCTGGGCTCTGCACACAGAGTGCCCCGAGCACAGAGTGAGCACAGACAGACCTGATCACCTGAGCCCTGCCACTGCTGGGCTGGATGTCCAGGCTGAACCATCAGTGAGCTGCTGAGGCTGCTCCAGCTCCAGGGGCTCACAGCATCCCAACGAGAGGCCACAGAGCTGCTCTGCCAGAAGGAATGAGGATCCCAGGGATACGAGCACTGCCGGGGCCCGGAGCAGCCCCAGCACTGCACCCCCTGGGTACAGGGTGTGGGACTGGGCAGCCCAGCTTGTGCTGCTGGGTCCCTGCTCCAGGGACCTGCTTCAAAACCCCAAAAGACAAACAGAACAAGCAGCAAGGTCAGAGGCAGCCAAAGAATCCTGCAATGGGTCCTGTACCCACAACCAATCTATGAAACACAGCCATGACCAGAGGCATTTTCAACAGATGATACCATGTCAGCAGACTTGGCTGCTTTTAAGATAATTTCCTTAGAAAGGATGATTTTGGTGTAGGCAGCAACACAAACAATTTCAAAATAATCTGACTTTTATCAGCCTCAAGGTTTAAAAACAAGGGAAAGGAACAAACACCCCGTTCACAGACGAGAGGACCTTCAGGAGGAACGCAAACAACAGCTGCATTTGTTTGTGTTTGATTTTCAATTTTTCTAAAGAAAAAGTAGACATGTAAGAGTGAATCTTATTAATGAAATATTGATTCAAAATAATAATACACTGTAATAGGAATAAACCTTTCGATCTCCTGTTGCCACTGCTTTTAATGAAGTACTTTTCTGTTTTCAGGCCCTGAAGTACAAAAGCAGAAATCAAAGATTTCTTCTCCCTGCCCTACTTGGTGTGCCATTCCAGTCCAGTGCAGTTGTTCCAGTTATTCTTAAAATACCCTAAACAAATCAAAATCCCTTCAGGAAATGAAAGTTAAAAGAATACTTGTTTATTTTAATGATCCCTCCTCTCTGATAGGTTCAACATATTTGTGTCAGGTGTTACAGTTGGCATCAGCTGCCATTGTATTGGTGAGTGTTTGCTTTTCTATTTCAGTTTGCACAATCCCTATCTCACAATGGGCCATGCCAACAATTTCCATGCTGGAAAACACAGAAATAAACACAGGAACAACTGTTCTGCATTACTGCATAGCGACCAGAGAAAATTATTTTTCCCCCCTCTTCTTTCCTAATGACTCACACCTTCCAAAATCACATAATCTAAATTCCATGTAACCTGCTTTTCCTCTTGAAGTCACTTCTCTCTTTTTCCCTCTCCAACTAACCAATGTAGTAAGAAAAAATTTGCATTTTGGTCCTTTTTATTCTCTTTGATAAAAATTATCTGATCTCCATGAGGTGCGATGGAGAAAACCTCCAAAGGTTTAAATTCATTTATTTGAAGCTTAGCTGAACCTTTAAACATCCCACCCTTCTGCCTAATCCCTCAACAAGCTCACATTTCCCCTTTGCCCTCCATGGGCTTGCCTGCAGGGAAATACCTTCCCAGAACAGCTGTACTAGAATAATTAATCCACTACAGATAGGCCAGTAAAAAATATCCTGCCTGGATATTACTCTGGAATGAAACTGATATTCTGGAAGCACGTCTTTGTGCAGTCATGACTTTTAGTCCAGAATAATAATGGAGGGGTTGATCCAGGTGCAGGTGGCACAGGGCAGATGCTGTGCCACAATTATGCAGGGACATTTCCCTGCACACTGGGAAGGACAATCCACCCAGTGAGGGCTTGAGAGAGAGTGAACTGCAAGAACATTCTGGGATTAGAACTGGGGCTGTTCTCTTCCTCCATCACCTCTGCCTTTTGGCAAGTTCTCCTCACCCTCTTGCTTTGGTTTCCATTTTTTTTTAGTAGAAATCTAATACTGCTTTGGGGATTAATTAATTGATGAATATAGAGAGCCTGAAAAGTGTAAAGCACTACACAGGAGTTAAGTGTTATAATTAGGAGCAGTTCTGATCTTGATTACAATGAGGTAAAGCTGGAAGTCCTATACCACAGAAAGATTTAAACTGATAAAAAAAAAAAGATCAGAATCAGGGTCTTACGATTTTAAATGTAAACTTGGGCAGATTCCCTGCTGAGTTACATCTGCAACTGTAATAAGATCAAGGAACATGACAACTTGTCATTTCAGTAACAGATATAGGGAGAATGCCCTTTAAAAAAATTAAACAGGAAGGAAATTTTTAAAGTGTTTTCTTTGGCTCTGAAACATATGCCCAGGGAGAAACTGTTCTCAGCAATGCAGTGGATCTTGAAATATTTACTGGGTCTGGCATTTAACATAATCTTTCTTGTATAAACGATATAGAAAAAACACATCTTAGACTGCAATCTAGTGTGAAGATGAGATGATATTTTAATAGAGCTGCATTCATCAAGTGTAACAAGAGAGGAAATGTGCTCCAATCCAACACGCCCTGTGGGCAATGTAAATAAGAGTGACTTCGACCATCAGATAAGTGCAGCAAGGGGAAGCAAGCAGAGGGACAGGCCTGCCAGGGAGGGAGGGCAGAGTGGGCAGGGGCATCTTCATCTGGCCAGGTGTGGCACCCAGTGCCCCTCACATCAGGATCCCAGCCACTCACTCCACTCATCCCAAGGGCCCTCCTGGAAACCTGAATTTCTCACTTGGCTTGCAGTGGGATTTGCATGTCTAGCCAGTGACACCACTATTTTCAGAAGTAATTAAACTTTTAATTACGCTTCTTAATAGGCTGTAGCTAGTGCTTTGCAGTTCTGTTTCTGTCCCTGTTGGATGCCCATGGAGCAGTGCCGTGAAGCTCCAGCTGCTCTTCCAAGGGGCTCAGCCCAGCTGAGCTTACAGCCACTGGAATCACACTGGGCAGTACCTTTCAGAGCCACAGGAACATCCCTTCAAGATTTTTCCAACACAAGTTTGGAGAAAGAACAGTGAAGACTGAAAGGCCCAGATACTCAACCATTTTCAAACTTGCAGACAGATTTATTCATGGGAACAATATCCCAACTTCCCTTCAAACCAGGTCTTCGGGTACATTGGTAATTGTAGGAAAAAAGGGAAAGTCATCATATACAGGCAGTAAAACTGCAATATATACTCTCCAGAGAGGACTTGTGCTGGAGCACATGCTGTATTGAAAATCATCAGGGAAAGACAGTGAATTATGTGTGACCTTGGGCAAGATGTTTAATGTCTTACTAGTTCAGACAGGCAGAGTCACACTCACACCAAAACCTCAACAGCCTCCCCCATTCTCCCTCTGCGCAGAAGGGGACAGGGCTGTGAAAGAATGACTGAGTGTACATGTTTGAAACAGATTCTAAGGAAGAAGGGGTCTAAATAAAACATCAGGAAGTTAAAAGGCAGCTCGTTGTTTGACTTATCTTCTGACAGGACATCTGAGCAAGATCCAGCTGGATCCCTCAAGCTTTTGGCATTCAGAGGACCCCTGACCTTCCCAAAGCAGTCCCAAGACTCCCTTGCACCCATTTGCAGAGAAAACAAAGGACCCTGAACACTGACTGCTCATTGATTTGCATTTCTTTTCCTGGAGCTTGCCAGCTTGTCTTCCCCTTGAGTGGGAAGACAGGCAAAGTTTTAATTATTTTCCAGGCATTGCTCGATGCACCTGCTGTAGGGGCCATGGGCAGATGATGGAGCACAAGCTGAACATCACTGAGCTCTGATGTCCATCAGCACAGTGTCAGGATCTGTGGCTGTTCCCAGTCCCCTTAATGTCATTCTCTCAGAGACAGCCTCCACTCAGCACATTTCAGATGTACAGCAAACACTGAACACCTACAGCAGGGCTGATACTGCCCTCCTGAACCCTTCAGCAACCTAAATCTCCACCAGGCATCAAAAACCTGCCATGAGAGTGGCTGCCCCTGAGGCTGTGCTGTTCTGACCCAGTTCACAAGGGCTGAATGGGCTCAAAGGCACCTTCCCTTTTCCCTACCCTGGGACAGTCAGCAGCCAGAGCACTGCCAAGCATGGCTTAGCTTTAGCTTGAACATTAATCATCCAGTTGGGACTGTCCTTCCCTCCTGGCACAGCAAAGCTCTGCCCACGTGCCCTGCCACCCTGTCCCCAGGCACTGCCACCCTCAGCAGCTGGGGCTGCTGAAGTCCCACCTCTCCAGCCCCATCCCAGGACCTCTCCCTTGACCTGCACCACCAACCAGGTACCAAAATGCAGCACTGAGGGGCTGTGATTGCTCTTCCAATGACCACCAGCACTTCAGCAATTCAGGTACCCATTTTCAGACTGCTGCTAATTGCTGCTAATGCATGGACACTGCAGCCCAACTGGACACACAGCCAGGGGACAGAGGGCAATGCCTCCATTTCATGTCCTAAATTTATCTCGCTTTTTAAAGCAAGGTCTGAACCTCCAAGGTTTTGACTTCTTCAGATTCCCTTGTTATGAAGTTATGAGAAAACATTTGTGGTCGGGTGATTTCCTTTTGCCCTAGACAGCTGTCAAGAGCAGCAGAATGGCCCAAGGCAAAATGTGATGTGGGTGTAAGAAGTGTCTTAAGCCAATAAGTTAAAGCGATGGGTTAGAAAGCCTGGGGAAAAAATGAGCCAATAATTGCTGAAAATCTTCCTATTCTGCTACGTTTATTTAGTCAAATTCATTGGCCCCTCTCCAGGCCTTCAGCCTTCTCCACGCCTTGGAAAAAGAACCTTATTAATCATTTTACTTCTATTGTTTAATTATCCTGAGCATCAGCAGATCAGATCAACGCTTGGCTCTTGCACACAAATCCCACCAGCTCCCACTCCATGGACAGCAGAGGCCAAAGCACTGAAATATTTGCTGCCCTTATGTTGTTTGGAGTAAGGAGGGATTAAAAATTACACCCTGCCAGGGCTGCTGGAAGACTCATTTGATGAGTAGTCTCCATCGAGAATGGATGAAAACTCTCCAACAAATGTTAAAGGAAAAGGAGGTGGGAAAATGGATTAGCAACTCAGAGACAATCACCACAGATCGTGTTTGTTCTTTTTGAAAAAAAATTCAGTTTTAATGAACACATGCACAGCTCATCTCCAAAAAAATATTACCAACTGAAGGAAAATCTGTTTGAACAGTCACTGCTTTTAGTGGTATTGGGGGGAGGAGAGGGGTGTTGGCTGCCAAATTGAAAAGTTGGGGAGCAACAGGACAGGAGGGAAGGGGCATTCAGAGTTAACCCAACATTTTTGCCAGCAGCAGTGGCAGTGAAGAGTCCCTGGCTCTGGGCAGAGCTCCATGCCTTGCTGTGCACAAACATGAACCCACACAGTGTCAAAGGGGCTGCGTTTGGATTGACAGTGGCCGTGGTTCAGGGCTGCTCTGGGGGCCTGGGCAGTGCCTGCCCACATGAGATACAAGAGCAGATTTATTTTTTTTAATATCTACATAAAGACTCTTAAAATTCAGCTTTTGCTTCCCCTGCTAAATGGCTGTGCACTGACCTGTCTCTTTGGGGGCTTCAGTCTGAGTCTTTCATGAGGCACTCACTGAATAAGGTTGCTTGGTTATCAGGTAATATTTTATACCAAGATTGAATCTTTATTTAATAGGCAGAGTCCTCTATTGATTCATGCAGCCAGCAATGGTGACTAAGAGAGCTGTGAATCATTGACACCTGTTGGGTTTGAGGTTTCTTTTCACTCTTTACAACCTCTTCCTTCTGCTTCCCTTAAACACACACTATTTTCTATTTTTTTTTTAATACAAAGGAATAAAACAAGAAGGCTACTTTTTGGCAGTATCTCTCCAATTGTAGTAAAATTGATATCTTAATACATGCCATACGTGCAGCTACTTTGGACTCATCTGCAAATGCCTAAAGCCATCCTATTTACCTTTATTTTTTTTAACCAGAGAGGATATATGAGGTGAAGTCAAGCATATGGGCTACAAGAAAACAGTGTATGACTCATGACAGCCACTCAGAATTTAGCTATTCCTTGGCCACCTTGTCCATATACAATACCCTGCCTAGGAAAGATTCATCTTTACCTTTAGCAGGGGTCTCACCCTTTGATGACCCTTTAGGAGCTGTGTATGGCAGGCAATGAAACCCCAGACCTCCCTCCCCCTGGGGAGCCTCCCTGCCCTTCAAACCAGCTTTGTTGCTCTCACCTTCCCTAATCACCCTCCTGCCCAAGGAGATTATGAGCATCAGGCATGAAGCCATGGCCTCCTTAAATCAAACCTGACTTTTACTGTTGGTGTCAGTGGGGCCAGGGTTCATTACAGGCCCTGTTTCCCAGGCTTGACTAACAACAGACAGCTTCACCTGGGATAAAGCTGGGTGATTCCAGGATTTAATTCATTAGTGGGTCATGATTCCACACTACTGATTGTTTCTGTGGAACTGTAAGACAAATAAAACCTAAATATTTGAAATTCAAGCTCTAAGGCCGCTCTGACCAAAATGACAATTTCTTTTTTTTTTTTTCCCTTATCCTTTCCTTCACAATCCACTTTTAAAACCTTTTTCCCTTGGAGCCTGTCAAAGCTGCCTCCCCAGGGCTCTCCCCTATTGTGTCTGTCCTCATGCAGTCCCTTTGTAATAGCCAAGCTGTGCAGTTGATGCTCAGGCTGAATCAGAAAGCAGGTCTGTGTCTGATCTGCAAACATACCTCCAGCCTTATTTCTCTTAATGTATTCCAGTCTATGCCTCATAGTTAAAATCTTCAATTCTACCACTCTCTCCTTTTTACATGCCTGTTTTATTTGCACAGTCATTTCACAGTCCAGTTGTTCTTTCTGGTCAGGTGGCCTATAAAATATTTCTATTACCAGTTTACTCTCTGAAACATCTCCAACTGCATCCCATAATGACACAGCAGCCCCATTCCAGTCTCTCTCAGATCCCCACTTTCAAAGGCTAATAAATCCTTTTCCTTCTCAAATAGCTCTCTCTCCTCTCATTCTTTTCTCTTGCTCCCCAAACAATCTAAACAATCTCTACTCTTTAATGTTAATACCTCTGTTATCTTCTAAGGAAACTGCAGCTCCATCCATACCTATTTCCCAATGGGCAATGCCCACATGCACAGCCCAGCTCCTGGTATCCTATGATTGTCCTCCTCCTCCTCCCATTCCCTGCACAAATAAAACCTTTTCCTGACCCCATCTGGGAATGACACCTTGCTGTTCCTGAGCTGGGCAAGCAGGGCTGGTTCTTATTTCTCTTCATCACCCTGCAAGTCTCCCCTTCACCAGCTGCTTCCAATTTTTCTGGAAGGGATGATCTGGTTGGAGGCAGGGATTTCTACTTTTTAATGCATTTCTTCCACTGTATCCCATACATACATTTAACTGACTTCCCCACTCCTACTGCATAGACTACCCTTCCATCTGCATTGTGCTGGGAAGATGAACCCAGTGCTCAGGGTTGAAGCTGTCCTTGAGGTTTTCACTCTGCACTTTGACCTCCAAAGCCTGAAATTCCTCCAGCTGCATTTCCTTAGCACACATTTCTGCCTCCTCCTCCTCCTCCTCCTGTGCAAACCCTGTGCAAGGACACTGCAGCACTGACCCTGAGCTGTGCACGGCCCTCCTGTTTGGCCTGCCAGGAGCTCCACATGGGGTGTCCTCAGCAAGGTTTTCTGAGGCAGCCAAATGAGGCACAGAGCTTCCCAAATGGAGCTCAGAACGTCCCTGGAAGCTGGGATGTCCATGTTCTTTTGTCATCGCTGATATGCGAAACCATGGGAAACAGCAAATCCCCTCACACTGGGGAAAAAGAGGAGCCAGGAGTGGCTTAGGGTTTGCTCTCATGTGCCAAGGTGTTTTTAAGCATCGAGCCAAAATTTGAGGAAATTTACTCTACACTAAACTTAACTATGTTAGAAAGGAAATTTGGCCTCAAAATTATTTGGTCCTAAGGTGACTGTAAAATGGGATTTAAATGTATTTAAATGATCTCGAGAAGAGCTTGGGAGAGATGCAGAGGGATAGAGCCAGCACAGTTCACAGCACCCAGCAATCCACCCCGCTCCCTGCTCCAACTTCTCATTGCCAAAAAGGAAGAGAAAAGCAATTTCCTTCTTTTTCTCTCCTGCAGCCCTTTGACTGGAATCTCCAAAGAGCCCTGTGGGGACCCCTGTAATCCAGGGAATCAGCTGCATTCAGCACCACAGGAAAGCTCTGTTAATGCAATGGTTGTTACTGATACAGGCACCCACACCCACAACCACCACTGTCCTACCACACACATCCAACCAAGCAGCCAAATGTCCCCAGTGAGCCTGTGATGCTTCTAGAAAGCACAAAACCCAGGTGATACTCCAGGATCTCAAGGAGCGTGGCCCTGCAGGAGATCTCTGAGACACCCTTGGCTGGAGCAGCTGTTCTCCAGTGCTGTGACTGGAGGGAGGACTGGAATTACCAGCCTCTTGGCCCACTTGTGAGCAGCTGGGAACATCCAGAGCACATCTCTTCCTGTAAATCTTGGAAAAACTCCCGTTGTGGTTTCCCCATCCCTGGTGTTGACACATGTCCTTGGGCCTTAGAGCGGTTGGACTTGGTCTTAACTGGGTCAGATGGATTCTACTTTTGCCCTAAGTCCATTAGCGTAACACTTTAGTCTCTCCTCTTGCAACTTCCAGTTGACATTCCTGAAGTTCTGGGAATCTGTTTTCCTTGTAAGCCCAAAAAAAAGGCTTGGAAGAAATTTAGAAGTTTCAGTAGAAGTTGTCTTAGATAAGGACTGATTTGTGCCTCCCACAGGTACATATCTTGCATTAGGGGTCAAATACAAGACTGGGAGTTAAGAACTGTTAAGGGTTTGATCCTGACACTGATTTTATATGTGACCAAAACCAATTAATTTTACCTCTTTACCTACAACTTTTGTCATCTGGGAAACTGACTACTAAAGATAATCCAAACCCACACATTTTCTGATATTGAATTTTCTGACAATCATGCAGTACTCTCAGGTAGAAGGGTGAGTTTATTAGCAGCTATCTTGTCACCCAATAAAGTAGAATTATTAATATCTGTTTCTTCTGTCCCAAACAGAAGTTTCTGCTGTCATTGACAAGAACAGAGGCAATACACCAGGAGAGGTCATGGAGCTCCAGTGCCCTACAGTGTCCCCACAGCTTTGTGTGACACGAGGAGGTGAACTCGGGCTGTTCCCGGACACAGCATCTCCCTTCCCAGCTCACTGCACAGCCTGTCTCCATTCCAGAGCACTGAACCACAGCTCGGCTGCTGGAAGGAGTCGCCCCAGGACACTGCCAGGAGGAGGTGCAGGGCTGAGCATCTCTGCCCACTCCGTGCCCTGCTCTTTGCCCTTCTCTTGTGCAAGGGGTGCAGTTTGCTGACAAGCACAGCACGGTCCTGCTGGGCAGCAATTCTGTGCAGGGACCCCAGCATTTGTGGAATACATGATATAAGACACAGCTTTACTAGGTAAATGATCCAGTTAAACAAGGTAAATCAACAATGAGGGAGAGGATGAGAAAATTATATTGACTGTAATGTTTACAAACACTCGTCACCTTCCAACTCAGCGATGAATTGGTAATAGTTTTGCTGGAAGATCCCTCTTGCTTTAAAGACAGCTATTTGATGAGACACAAGGGAGACAATTAAACATTTAATTCGGTTTGACCTGCTCTGTCATTACAGCTCTTTGTTTCCCATCTCTTTCTTTTCCTCTGACCTTTAGGATGTGATACTTGGTGGGTTGTTTTTATTTTATTTTATTTTATTTTATTTTTGACCAGGTCAAATCAAACAGATCCTGTTTCCCAAAGATAACATGAACACGGAATATTAATGCAGCCTCCCCCTATTGTGTCCCCGTGCCTCCCTTCCCCCTGTGCCCCCAGCCCACACCCCACACACCCCCTGCCTCACGATCATTTGCACAAAAGCACACCGAGTCCCCTCTCAGCAGCCCACCTTGAACAAAACACTCCAGGACTCTCGAAACAGCAGAAGTGCTAATCAAGCAGGGCCCTGTGCTCTGTGCTTCTGCAGTGGTTGCCTGGCATAGAAATGGGCTGTCTGGCCGCAGCTATGAGGTAACGTCTGGCTTTTTTGCCAAGCTGCAGAACTAGTCAGACACTCCCTGGAACA